>CATIWF010086536.1:0-47773 GCA_949630135.1 Balakata baccata
ACTTGTGTTTATATATAGAAATGCTTTCTTACATGGGTAAGAAAAGTAGAATGGAAGGCTCTCTCTCGCGCGCTCAGGCGCAGGGGGGTGCAAATCCATGGGCCGGGATGGCCCAATGCGTGGGTGCGCGACCTGCGTACACGAATGTCGGCCAAAAATCTCGTGGTCCTAAACAAGCCCAATTTTTTCAATTTATTTTTTTATTTCTGAAAAATTTGGCAACACTCCCGTGTTGATCCATACGGTTGGCATTCTGCCACGCCCATGTGGATCCACACAGTCGTGTGGATTTGACACTCCCGTGTGGATCCACACGGATAGGCCACTGACATGCTCGTATGGATCCACATGGTCGTGTCGTTTTGCCTGCAGGAGTATAAGGCAGATCCATACGGTCGTGTGGATCCACACGCCCGTGTGGATTCTGTTTCAGAATGAACCTTTGAGCTTAATGTCTTTTGGAATGTCAATTTCTGATGTTTTAAAGATTAATTTCACCATTATTTGAGAGTTACAAAGGCATTATTAGCAGCCTTTAAAGGAAATTAATCACAATTAATCCATTGTCTCCTCCATTTGGTATAAATAGGTGGTTTAAGCTTGAATTTTGAGAAGTTGATGAAGAGTATACTTTGTTGTTCTTGAATTATTTCTTTCTTTCTTCTCCTTCTTCTCCTCAAGTGATAGAGGTTGTGGCAAAGCAAAGTTCACTGTATTAGGTGTTGTGTATTCAACAACTACTTAGAATCTATTGTATCCTGGGAGACAAATGCCGGTTATCCTAAACACCCGTGTAGGAGGCAAATTTGTCTTAAGGAAACTGTGTGCTACACAGCCTCAGATTGGTTTTTCCATTTTTACTATTTTTTGAATATTGAATTAACAATTCTCCTACTCTATTTCTTGTAATTGCTCTAACATAACTCACTCGTTAGACCAAAAATCATAAATTTACAATTTTACCATTTTTATTGGTCTTATTTGATAATTTAGTGTTACAAAGTTCGTATACCAATTATTCACTTTTTTTAATTTGTAATTAGACAATGATTGTATTGGTGCTATTTCGATCACAATACGCTCAATTTTCGGTTATCTTGACTTATTTGATTGCGAATCATATGCAACAATCGATACTCTAAATAAGTAGATGTGACAGTTTAAAGTTTAATTATTTTTTTAAAAAAATTTCTATAAAAAACTTCAAAAAATTAAATTTTCAACAATAGAAATAATAAAATTTTTTAGTAAAAACGTTAATAAATATATATGAACTACAAAATTATATAATTTATTTTTTATTAATAAAAAATTTAGAAAAAAATAATATTAAAGATTTTATGTAAACATATAAAAAATGGCAAAAAATGATTAATATATTAAGTAGTTTTTCTAAAAATTTTATAAGAAATTTAATAAAAAAAAATAAAAAAAATAAATTTTTTTAATATATATATATATATATTTAAATGAGTATTCATATCCAACCATAATACACATATATTAATGAGTTAAAATAAATTAAATCTATTTATATTTGAACTATCAATTTATAATCTATATTTTAATTTAAATAAATAGATATAAACGAATTAATGGGTATACGGTGGATTGCCACCCTTATGTTTACGGAGGAATCAATTAAAGGAAAAAAAAAAAAAAGAAGGTAAAGTCAACAATTTACAACCTGTTTGAAATTTTGTAATTCTAAAATTTATATGTTTGGAATAAATAAATTATTTATTATAATATTTGAAATTGAATTTATAAAATTGGTTTATAATTAAAACTAAATGATAGAAAAATAGGTGGTATTTGTATTTTATTGACAAAAATCCCTTATTGGCTTAAATCTAATTTAACTTTTCTTTTTTTTCTTTTTTTTTTCATTTTACAAACACAATCTACCACCTTTCTCTTTCTTTATTTTTATCTTCTTTCTTCTTCATTTTTCAAGAGCAATTAAACTCTACAAGATTATTATGTAAATTTTATTAAATTAGTTTTCATGATTCGTTAGCGCTGTAAGTTTTAAGTATTCTCTTAAAACTATGTTAAGACTTGTAAGTTTGATTCATTTTCTTTCTCAAAATCAAGCTAATAAGGTTAGCGCTTTTCTCTATGATTTTTTCTTTCGTTTTGATAGCAATTTTAAGATCAAAATCATGAAATTAGAAACTGAAGCTAAGGCCTAAAAAGCATAAATGTATGCTTCATACTTTGTAGATATTGTAGCTGTCTCAATATTAATTTTCTAGGTGCTTGATTTTCTTGTTCTTGTGTTTGTCTAGAATGACAAACGATATTGTAGCTGTCTTGAAAATTTTTTGTTCTGGTGTAATCTTGCATGAGTCAGATTGATTCCTTTTTTCCAATTCAATGCGGAGCATCGATGATGCAATGCTCGATTTGATTTTGGTCATAAACTCTTACGCTAGTATTGTCTTCGATTTGCTATTTTTCTTGTTCTATATGCAGGATAACCTGGATAGTCTTGTCTTCGATAGTTTCTAAATCTATTTTCCATTAGAAATTATTGGAATAGGTTCTTTCTCTGCAAGTTCTTCCCTTGGTAGACTTACTTCCATTGGATAAAGCAGAAGATAACTTGCTCTATTGAAAAGTTCCTGATTTATAAGATAAAAATTTATAAGAAAAATTTTATTAAATTAGTTATCATGATTCGTTAGCACGGTAAGTTTGAAAAAGTATTCTCTTAACATATTAAATTAGTTATCATGATTTACATATCTCTTTTCTTAAGACCTGTAAGTTTGATTCGTTATCAAGTGTTTATCTAAGCAAAATTAATTTATTGCTACACATATTAAATCCAAGCATATATTTATGGATATTTGTTACTACACATATCTACCTTTTTTTTTAATTCCTTAACAAGGATAATTTAAGAAAGATGTATAAATGAATATCAAATTCTAGATATATTCTAAACACAATTAAATAGAATTTAGTAGAATTCCATATTTTAATTTATATCGTTCTAAATTTGAGAATTTATTTATAAATAAATTCTAAACTATTAATTCATGCATTCCGTTAGGGGTTAGTCATCTCGGAACTTAAAAGGCCAAAAATAAAATAGGAAAATTAAGGTATAAACTAAAGAAATTTTTAGCGATCCATCGATTAGATAGAGAGAAGACAATGGGTTTCAGGTATTTAGGCCTAAAGATTATGTGGGACCCCAAATTAAAGACATGCACATAATTTTAGTTTGTGTTGTCATTAGATGGTAATTTGTTGCATTAAATGTTTTTCAAAAATTGAAAGGTTGACGTCACATATATCATGTCACGTGGCATTCCAGTCGATTACTTAAGCAATGGCTAAATAATATTTAATTGTACTCAGTAAGCCACATTTAGTATACCATGCTTAAATTTTTTTAAAATATAGATAATAGTATATAAATTTATATTATTTTTAATATTTATTTTAAAAAAATAAATATAGAATAAATGATGCTAAAAAAATAGATTTAGATGAGTTGTTATATATACTTAATAAATAAATGTATACTTCTAAAATTTTAATTTTTAATGATAAACATTTAATTAGTAGAGATATAATTTTATCACTACACTCTATTTTTAATGAGCGAGATCCAAATCAAAAAATTATACTTAAAAGACCATATGATACTCATTGAAATTCATATTATAGGACCTTGTTAAATTTGATTTTAAACTTTTATGTTATTTTTTATGTTTTATAATATACTGTGGAAGATGGTAACACTCCAAACCAAAAGTCTAAAACTAATGAGATTTTAGATTTGGTGCAAACTTTTAATTTTGTTTTTACTTTGCATTTGATGAAAAATATATTGAGAGTGACAAATAAGTTATCATTAGTGTTACAGAAAAAAAAAAAAGGATATTGTAAATATCATGACTCAAGTTAAAATTTGCATAGATTGAATGCAATTAATGAGAAATGAAGGTTGTGATTTTTGTCAGAAGAAGTCATATCATTTTTCGCTAAAATAAGATATTGATATTTCTAATATTGATGATATTTATATGCTCAAAGGAAAGTTACGGTGTAAATGTAACGTTCAGCGATTTATGTTTCGATTGCGCGTGACAATAATCGAGCTCTTCGGTCCGGTCAGAGTCTAAATTTGGACCCATAGAAAAATGATAAATTATGAGGGAAAATAAGTGGAGATATTAATAATATGGAATTAAAAGATTAGTGGAAGAATTAGGAAAAATAAAAAAATTACCCTATGGATAAAATCGGTATTACCGAAATTATTAAGGAAAAATGTGTAAGAAATAGGAAATTTGTGGCACAAGAGGAATTTGCCATAATTAAAATTTAATCAAGATTAATTAAGTTAATGAACCAATAGAAAGAGATATTAAACTAATTAATGAGATCTACAAACCCTAAATTTAGTATAAAGGTCAAAATTAGTAACATTTTCTTCACTTATCCAAAAAATCATCATCTTTTTCTTCTCCTCTCTTTTTTGGCCAATCAAACCTTCCATTTTTTATTCCATTAAGCTTCCAAAAGAGTGGAAATGAAGAATTTAAAAAAGAGAAACCAAAGAATTAGAGAAATTCTATCATAAAAGTGAGTTAGAGTGAAAAAGAAAGAAGAATTTTGGAAAAATTTGTTCAAGCTTGGAGATCCATCAATGTGAGTTTATTCTTCTTAAATTCAACCTTATTGTATGTATTTGAGACCCTTATAGTTTGACGTTATGATTGGAAGTGTTAGATTATGGTTTTTCTTGAAGTTGTGAACTTGTATTGATATTGTATTAGAAGGGGAAGAAATGTATGGTTGAGTTGGATTATATTAGAATTTAGTTTAGATAACCATAGAGATTAATTTTGTGACTTGTAAACTAATGAAACATAACCTAAAATGAAGAGGAAAGTGCTGCTCTATGATGGAGATATGTTTGGAACAATGATTATAGGAGTTGATGTTGAGTATATAACTAGTTGATATTGAATATTATAAAAAAATACTTGGAATGGATGAAGCTGTTTTAGTTGTCCAAAATGGAAGGAATGATATTAGGTTAATATGAACCTAAATAAGATAAAAAGAGCAAGAAATGAAATCATGGAAAATGGTAAAGGAGCATTAGGATCATTACTTAATGTTTATACATAAACAATAGTTGAATGTGTCATTTAGTGATATATATATATATATATATATATATATATATATATATATATTTTATTAAAGTCAAACAAGTAGCCATCAAGAAGTAGACAAAGACAAAGAAAATACTATCTAAAAAAATAAGAAAAAAAAGAAAGATTTGGGGCTGTATAAGTAAATGATTTTTGAATAAAAAATGTGCATGTCATAAAATGTGATGTTTGTATGAAATGTATACTTGCATATAATTTGAAAAATGTCTTGTGTAAAAAATGGTTGACAATATAAATTTGCGGTAAAGTAATGTGAAATGTTAAGTTTTATGCATGGTGATGTGATTTGGAAATTTTGGATATAAAATAAATGAATTAGGTTATTGAAATACATGAATTGCAATGAAGTCTACAAGTATCTTGTTGCACTTGCACTAGAACAGTCCTGATTAAATTAATCATAACTTAATCCCTATAGATTGGATTGTCCTGA
Organism: Balakata baccata; assembly: GCA_949630135.1. Lineage (NCBI taxonomy): Eukaryota > Viridiplantae > Streptophyta > Magnoliopsida > Malpighiales > Euphorbiaceae > Balakata > Balakata baccata. Next base: position 5,638 of record CATIWF010086536.1, read on the forward strand.
AACTAATTGGAAATAATATCTAAGATATAGAGTTAAAAATGTTATCAAGATCATGACTTCAAATTCAACTTGCATCTTGGTCAAAATTCAATCACAAAAACTCGGACATAAGAGTACCATGAAAATGCTTGGTAAAAAGTATTTGAACACTATTTGGTATTTTGACTCTAACTTTTAGTAGAAAATTCGGATTAAGATGATTTTTATTTTAGTTTAAAATTAAGACAATAAAGCTTAAAATCCTAGAAGATTACAAAGTTGGATTCTGAGTGGAAATGAGTCGAAATTAGGTCACAAGTCAAGAGCCTAAATCTACCATGCATGAGAAAGTTTATTTTGTGGTATTGACTTAAAATTAATTTAACTTTTATCTTCTTCTCTTTTCTCATTTCACAAACACAATCTACCTCCTTTCTCTATTTTCATTTTCTTCTCTCCACTTTTCAAGAGTAATTAAACTCTAGAAGCCTTATTAAGTAAAATTTTATCAAATTAATAATAATAATAATAATAATTATTATTATTATTATTATTATTATTATTATTATTATTATTATTATTATTATAACTATAATCATGTTCGAGATTTTTTTAAAATATTTCAAGTGTATGTCTAAATAAAATTAGTTTATTGCTACACATATTTAACCTAAGTATATGTTTATGCATATTTAATTCTACATATATCAACAATTTTTTTTAAAGTCATTACAATATTAATTTAGAAAAATATGTAAATGTATATCAAATTCTCAATTTATTCCAAATAAAATTAAATGAAATTCAATTGAATTTCATGTCTTAAATTATATCATTTCAAATATGAGAATTCGTTTACAAATAAATTTCAAACTCTTAATTTGTTTACTCCAAATGAGGCTTTAGTCAACTATCTGGCTGCTTAGCCCAACAATATGCTGAATCATTTGGACATAATGTACGGCTTTTATCTGAGCTATCAATAAAAATATGCTAAAATATTCAGTTTCGGTGTGCATGTGAGGGTGAGGTGGTATTAATTCATAATTTCATTAAAAAACTTGATAACCAGACAACAGATGCAGGAGTGTTCGAATTGATGATAAGTGTTCTAAAAGTATGTTTTGATTTTTTTTTTTTAATTGCCTGATTTTTTCAATTTTTTATAAACTGCTCTGTTTCTACCAAAAACAGATTTCAAAACTAAAAAAAAAATTAAAAATACAAAATTTTTTCTGAAAAACGTTTTTTCCAAAACTCAGTCCCAAACAAGCCTGCGAAGATTGTTCAGCTTATAAAACCATATTACAATGTCTCTCCTACAAGCTACAAAGTTAGCAGTAAGTTATAGACCAGATTGTCAATGTAGATCAGATTTTGTGCTTATAATCAACATCATTTGTGAGCTGAAAAATCCGCCTTTGCCCTCAAATTTTGCCAGCTTTTCAAACTTTTATAGTGTGAAAAAACAATTCTAGAGTTCCACTGATGCTCAGCTGTATGAGGTGATTAAAAAAAAAATTGAAAATTGACAAAAAATTAAAACATCTTAGCCGTGTAAGAATCTGAGAAAGTACCTAGGACATTTGTTCAGGTATCAGTTTGGTGCCACTGGTATCATCTTTAAGGCAGCAGCTATCGGCATGCCAAGGAATCCAAGCAAAATGGTAGCAAACCACTGTTGCCAACTAAGAGGAGATGTGTTCGCAAATGTACCCAGGAACTCAACAATTATAATTTGGAAGATGACAGTGCAAGCAATTACAGCCAGAAACACATAGTTCTTCAGTATGCCTTTGAAGACATTAATCTTTTCCATCTCTCTAGAGCTGATCTCATTGAAAACCTGTAGGATAAAGACACAAAGTTTAGCACCAGTAACTCAAGCTGCACATTAACAACTAAGCAATAACAAGGGATAAATAAGTTGTTCTATAACCGCTACTTGCAAAAGCTAATTAGAATCTCCCCCTGGAAAAATGACCCATTCTATTTACTCCGAACTTTTTAAGTGAATTCAACAGAGACCAAGGTCATCGAGCAGCATAAGATTTCAATGTTATCAACTTGCTTTTCGGTTTTAGTTTCCTTAAGATGAGAGGTGATATTTGCTTTTCCCTTTTTTTCTCTTTTCCTCTTACTAATTGAGACATGATACACAAGGATGAAGCGATAATAGACTATCCTAACATACAGAAGACTATTATGCAAAACTAGCATATGTATGCGTGTATTGCTCTCCACATCATATTGAGAGTTTCCAGAGTCCACTTCAGATAGAAATCTTGACGCTGCTAACAATGGTGTTTGGTCTTAATACAACAAAAATGCGTGGTTCAGTTAGATTCAAACATAATGATGATGTTACCTGGCAAAAGACAAACGAGTTAAAGATGAGTGTGTTCAGTATTAAATCAGAATTTGGGCCATCAAGATGAAAAATTGCTTTTCCTCTAGTCTGAAGGTACCATATCACCACGAACTGGTACATGGACTGCCCCAGAACATTCCTCCACATCACATTACTAATGAAGTTTCCCTTCCTTCCAACTGGTGATCTCTTCATCAAGTCATCATTCGGTGGCTCTGTGGCTAGTGCCAGCGCTCCAAGAGTATCCATGATCATATTGACCCAGAGAAGTTGAACAGCAGTCAAGGGAGCATTACCTGCGATAACATCACACAAAAAAGCAAGATAAAGATCTGTGCAAAGGGAGACAATACCAAGAAGAGACAAACCAGAAGGAAAATATGTAAGATCATGCTGACTTACCTGTCAAACAGGCTGAAGAAAAGTTGACAATAAGCGCAACCACATTGACTGTCAATTGAAATTGAACAAATTTTTGAATGTTTATATAAACCGAACGTCCCCATTTCGCTACAGTTGCAATTGTGGAGAAGTTATCATCCAGAATTATGACATCTGCACTTTCTTTTGCAACCTGCAGAACAAGACATACTCTTCAATGTTTATAATCAATAGCTTTAGGACAATTTCAGGATGATGATTAACATTCTACATTTCTAAGAACTAGTGCAGAATCAAAATGGAACTAGTCCATTTGATTTGGACCTCAAATGCTACAAATCTTACAGGTGAGATTAAGTCACACAGTTCTCCATATTTCTTTTTTTACTGATACATGGAAAAATTCTGCAGGATAACAACCACACTTAATAATGAGAATTCCTCTAATGCCAAAAGTTAGGGAACGATAGTAATGAAGATCCTAATCTTGACACACAACATTCTATGAATTCATAAGAAGAAATAGCAATCTCTTCATAATAAATTTATGTGGCGCAAAAGAAGGAAGTCTTTGAAACTTAGATTTTCTGGTCATTACATGCAGCTATATAAAATTATATTTTCATTTTAAACTCTGCTCAAGTAAAAACTTAGTAATGGATCATTGAAAAAGGCTAATAGCAAAACTCCATGCATAACATGCATGCATAAGATTGAGCAGAACAAACCTCAGTTCCAGCAATGCCCATTGCTAACCCTATGTCTGCCTCATGAAGTGCTGGAGCATCATTTGTACCATCACCAGTCACTGCAACAACATCTCCAAAAGTTGTTCGTAGGTGCTTTACAAGGGTATGCTTATCCAGTGGTGAAGAACGGGCCATCACCTGTAAAATTTAAGAAATCCCAAATTAATATCATTTAAAAGTTAAATTTCCATAATTTACAAGATATATGAAGGTACCAAATCCAAATAAAACTTGAATTACAGTTATTGTTCAAAGACTCTCCATGCTCTAATTAATAACATATGACTAACTGAGCATGAAAAATTTGCAGCTGGGGGACATTCAATGAAGTAGGTGGCATAGGAAAACAAGGATTAAAAAACAATATATTATTGGAATGCCATGCAAATTCAACGCCAAAAAGTCAATGGAGATCACAAATCCATCAATGCACCTTTGTGATCCCAAAATAATCATTGAAATGAAAACAAATAGAAGCACCTGAATTCTAGGAATAAGTTCACGCAATTCGTCCTCGCTCTTCTCTCGGAAATCTGGTCCCTCAATTGCTATGCCTTTATCAGTTAAAATTCCACACTCTCTAGCAATAGCCTTAGCAGTGGTTATGTTGTCCCCAGTGACCATCCGAACAACAATTCCAGCTGATCTGCAAATTGCAACAGACTCCTTGACACCAGGCCGTACAGGATCTTTAATACCCACAATACCGATGCAAGTATAACCCTTGAAAGGAATAGGACTTTCAGCAGAGAATTCATTTCCAATTTCCAAGTAAGCAAGGCAAAGAGTTCGAAGAGCTTCACCAGCAAATTGTTCAATTATATTCTTGAAATGATTGATGGATGCTTCATCAAGGGGAACAACATCACCATTTTTGTCTATAAACTTGTCACACGCCAATAAAATTATTTCAGAGGCCCCCTTACAGTGAGCACGAAAACCTCCGTTAGGGAGCTCTAAAACTACAGCCATTCGCTTCTTTGTAGAGTTGAATGGTTCAACCTTCACGATTCTTGATTTTTCTCTTTCTTCTTGGAAATTTCCTCCAAGTAACAGACCCAGCTCTAGAAGGGCAGTTTCAGTGGGTGAACCAAGTATCTCGATTTTGTTATCTTTGTTTGTAACAACTTCTCCCCCAGTGTTATTAAATATCGATTCAAGTAGAATTCTCATCTCAAAATCAGGGATAGCAGATTCAAAATCTAGCGTACTCTTGGAGCTGTTCACTTCCTGGATATCCCCACAAATGCATGCCTTTACAACAGTCATATGGTTAGTTGTTAATGTCCCTGTTTTGTCACTACAGATGGTTGTGGCAGACCCCATCGTCTCACAAGCAGCCAGATGGCGAACAAGTGCCTTATCATTCATCATCTTCTTCATGGCAAAAGCAAGACTCAGTGTCACAGCCAAAGGAAGCCCCTCAGGAACTGCAACCACGACGATTGTAACAGCAACAGCAAAAAATTCCAACATTTCCCTGGCATCATCACCCGTCCAATTCCAGTGACTTCCTTCTTGAACCTTACGTCTATATAATCCTTCCACCAAGACAGCAAATGTCACAACAGCAAAAAATAGACCTATTTTTCCTATGACAGTCGCTACTCCATTCAATTTGACCTGCAATGGCGTCTCATCATCTCCTCCTTCACTGAGAGTAGCCATGAGTTTACCCCACTGAGTTCTCATTCCAACAGTAGTCACAAGCATTTTACATGATCCATCCTGAACTTTGGTTCCAGAAAGAAGAAAAGGATTTGAAGTGTTCACATGAACTGGTTCACTCTCTCCTGTTAAACTGGATTCATTTATTAGCAAGGAAAACCCTGAAACAAAAAGTCCATCAGCTGGGACCTGGTCTCCAATGCACAGATGAACAATATCACCAGGAAGTAAATCATATATCGAGAGTTTTTGCCTCAAGCCATTTCTGCTAACATGAACTGATATCTTTTTCTTCTCCTTGTCCAAATCTTTGAACTGCAAAGACTGCTTGTAATCACTAGTAGCAGTGACAAACACAACAAGCAGAATACTTGCGACAATTCCGAGTCCATCATGGGCACCCTTAGGCCATCCTTCCATGGTTATGCCAACAATAAGAGAAACAAGGGCGCAAAAACCAAGTATCATAAGGGTCGTATCTTGAAGGGCTTCCCAAACAAAAACCCAGAAACCCCGAGCTGGGCTCTCAGTGAACTTATTTATTCCGTAAATATCTTTTCTTTTATTTAGTAGATCCTCAGAAGTAGATATTCCAGCTACAACTGATGTGGACAGCTTGCGAGCTATACCCTCCACTCCACCATGAATAGCCAATTTTTTCACATCATGGCCTTCCACAATGGATGCCAACTCATCAGCACAAATTTTAAAACCAGCAGCCTCAACCTCCTCAGGTACGGTGTAGTCGCTGGACAAATTTAGACCTGTAATTATTTAAAAATGTCAAAATGGAAGCACAGACCGTAGAATAGCTCAAACAGAGAGTGGAACAAAGCAAGACATTCTTACAATGAATAAACTGAAGCGCAGCTTTTGAGACCAAAACTGCAACTCTAAGCTTTTCCTGCAATGTGATGATGGAAACCAAGAAAATGAATGAAAATGGATGGACATGATTTAGCCTATATTCTTTTGCTTTTGATGGACTAGGCACTTTTAATGAATTTTATTAACCTTGAATTCAATATCATTGTAGGAAAATATTTTCCAAGACCATTCCAGAAGCTGTTAACAGGTTACCAAGAACCAATCCATCGTGGAGTGGACAAATTTGAGTTTACAATTATGACACAAATTTTTGCTTGAAATAGCTGATATTATTATCATGACATTATTTCTGGACCATTTATGCCCATTAGAATTCCATCTGTTAGAGCATGACTTGCATCATTGCAGCATTTTTTCATCCCCGGGGAAGTGTATATTCTCCCCTATTCTTCTTCCCTAAAGCTATTCCTTTATCAACAGCTAGTCTGAGTCAAATAATACTGCAGGGATATACCGAAAAGCCATTTCCAAGCACAAACTAATGCAATGTATTTCAAATGACACTACAGAACCTGTTCTCTAGCTTTTTCTACACACACACAAAACATTAAAATGCCCATCTCGACAGAAAAATCACCAGTTCACATTCACCACAAAACTCATTAGAGCACTTCTATCTTCCAGCGGATCATACATCTTAAGAATCTCAATGTACATCTCTATGATATTCGTCTATATTTATAGGCTTGGCATCTGAAAATGTAATTTTTCCTAGATAATCTGCCATTAAATAGTCACAAAACTGGAAAGTAGGCAAACATGGACATGAGCATCCTTAAAACTCACTTCCAAAAACCATGTCAATTACTATGCACCTCTGAAGCCTTAAAAAAAATTGAATGCCAGTTTCAGAACCATCCACTCCACATAAAGAAAATGCACATGCCTTAATATTTGAAAATAATAGCCATAATTACCAGTTATTAGGCAAGTCAAACTTGGAAAACATAAAGCTATATAATGTGAAAACATGGATTTAACCAAAAGATGAATGAAGATACTTAAATATTCTGAACTTCAAAATTTTAAACTTAAATGAACTGATAGCTTATAAGGTTCGTTTGAAATCAAAGGATAGTTGATAAGGTTCATTTCAAATCAAAAGATAGAAAGAAATTTGTAAATGAATCATACAACTAATTGCTAAACTAAAAACTTGCTTTATTTGTTGCAATGACAACCTAGATTCCCCTAAGAGCAGAAATACTGATTCATCGGAACTGATCAGCTGGGGAAAAAAGAAAATAGATGATCATGGTATGGAGAGTAGGTGAATCACTTGTTCACAATCACATACATCAGTCCGATTGTCAAGAAATACAAAGAATAAAACATATTAAATAAATAAAATCCCTAATCATTTCTTTCGTAAAAAAAGATAATAATGAAAACAAATCAAGAAGCAAGCTGAAATGGTCAACGTTGAAAAGGGGAAAAGGTAGGACCATAGTCGAAATTTTAAATGGAAACAATAAAACGAAGTAATATTCTTCACTCGATTAATGTTTCTTTTTTGAAAGTAATATTTCTCCTTCTCTACTCAGATTCATGTTTCTTCCTGAAATTTCTAAGCAAGCATACAGCGGAATACACAGGAAAGAGTGACGGGAGAAAGAGACCTGATTAGAACGACGAATAGCCTCAGCTTCAAAACGTTTGGACAGATTAGCAGTGAAACGAAACCTCCTTTTTCGATTCTTCACTAACCAGCAAAGCTTCCTCCACCTCTGCAACGCCTCTTCCGATGAGTTCTTAGGCTTCACATCCCCGAAGTTCTCATTCAAATAGTTCTCCATCACATGAGATTTATGCTTCCAAACAATTACTACAATTTCTCTCTTCTTCTAAAAAAAAAAAGATACATATATTCGAAATACAGTTCCAGAAAAAATTCAAAAAGAAGCTAAAAAAGAAACAAAGATATTATTGAAGGGATAAAATTCTCAAGCAAAGTTATATTCCCTTGGCACCTAACGTTCCTTTTCGATAAAGAAAGGAAAGTAAAGACGACTATGCTTGAACCTTTAAAAGAAAGACTACCAAATTTGAAATAAGCAAAATCAGATTCAAAGTAGAAGACAATGCGATCGGAGACGTAGATCTCATTCTCATCTCACTGTACAAATACGAAATTATAAATTTTATTTTTCCAAAAAATCATTAATTTTTATTTTTATTTTATTAAAATTAATTTTTTTCAATTTAAATAATCAAAAATTTAACGGTTAACACGTTACCAAAAATTGAACTACATCCATTTTAATAAAATAAAAATATAAATCAATAATATTTTTAAGATGGAAAAATGTTATGTATTTTTATTATAATAAAAATAAAATTTTGTCACTGTAGTTTAAATTAATCTTAGAAAAAGGTCAAAGTTTAGGTATGGTGGAAGTGACCGGTTGACTGGCTGGACCGGTGATCTATACTGGAAAGAGAAATGTGCGCTGCGTGAATCAGGAAAGATTATACGTTGCCGTTTCCTATTGACGCGTTTTAGTCACTGTCAGTGCGGAAGTTAGCCAATAGGAATAATTCAGTAAACCATTTTTTATTTTTTTTCATTAATGGCTGTTGGTTTTGGATTTTTGTATTCTGGTAGGTCAAAGAAGAGGTTGACACGTTTTGCAAAAGTAAATATGAGATTGGACATTCCTAATTTTTTTTTTGGTTTTGAACATTCCTGACACTTTGTGGTGGGGTGGCAGCTGCCCTTCTCTCAATATAAGGTGACATAATTTAATTTTAAAAATTTTTAAGGGACCAATTAAATTTAAAAAAACAAAAAGAAAGAAATTTACAAAATAAAATGGTAAAAACGAAAAAGGTGACGGGTATGGGCCAATTTGGAATGTGGATCAATAGACCATGATTATTCTGACATTTAAAATAAAAAAAAATGATAATAATAAAAGAAAATAAAGAAAGGTGAAGATGGATTAATAATCTTATTGGTCCAGCCATTTTCAATATATAAGGTAAAATTTGTCTTCTAGGGCATAATTGTTAACCCTAATTACATGCATGGGTCAATACTAATTCCTACAAAATAGCATTTATATTTAACTAGTTTTGTGTTATAGTACATTATTTTTAAATATTAAATTTATTATTAATTATTATTTTATTCATAATAAATTATAAAAATACATATTTATTTCAAATGTTATATTATTTTATAATATTTTATTTATAGTATATAAGAAGTTCATTTTTATCTCAAATTTAATATTATTTTATAATATTTTATTTATATATTTTTATTAGATAATTACGTCCCTTCAAATTACTAAACGGGTATTTTATATTTTTAATTTTTTTTAATTTTGAAAAACTTTTAGATAAAAGCATATAAATAGATTTTTTTCTAAAGGCATATTAGAAAAAAACTATTTACAAAAAAATTTAAAAAAAATAATCGATTAAATTAAAAAAAATTTAAAACATGTTTTTGGGGCATTCAAGAGTAATCTCAAACATACTCTGAAGTGTCCATTATTAAGAATCAAATATAAAATAAAGGTAGTAAGTATTTTACGATCATTTTGAATGTAATCTCCGTTTTTACTTTTATATAAACTAGTTTTTTACTAACGTATCTTATACGTAATTATGATATATTAGATTCATTAATAATCACTATTTTGTTTTTATATAATCTTTTTTTGTTTTTTAATAATTTATTTCATCTTATTAGAATATTTGATTTATAGTGAATTATATAAGTACATCTTTATATTAACTGCTATTAAATTACGAATTTGTCTATTATTAATAATCATATATAAAATAGAAATAATAATTACTTTACGGTTCTAGTAATAATAAATTATGTATAATGAATTATGATGATAAATTTATATGTTTACTAATTAAAATTTTGAACTTAATTGTTTATCGTTTTGAATTTATTATTTATCGCATAATTTGATTATTCATTATATTGAAGACAATTGTTCATTGCATGTTCATTACTTATAATACATTTTTTATTATTTTCTATTACTTATTAAGTTATACAATTAAGTTGGCTTTTTCATTAATGTATTTTACACGTGATTATTTAATATTGGACTCATAATTATCACAATTTGGTTTTTATATATTTTTATTTTAATATTAATTTGTTTCGTCTTATTTGGAATTTTAATTAACTAATTAATGTTCGAGTTGAATATAAAGTTATAATGTCACAACAATATTAATAAGCTAATTTCATTTCAATATTTATTAAATTTTTATTTATAGATAAAGTCTTAATACTACTAATATTTGAAATAAAATGCATGTTTATCTCAAATATTAAGAGTTATACATAAAATAGAGGTATTGCATGTAATTATTAGATATTGGACTAATCATATTAATCACCATTTGATTTTTTTTTTTATTAATTTATTTCGTCTTATTATGATATTTTATTTATAATGAATTATAAAATTGCAAATTTATATCAAATTTCATCACATTTCTAATTTTTTTATTATTAAAAATCATATATAAATCATATATAGATAGTAAATATTTTATGATCATTTAGTTTGTCCTTATTCCCACTTTTATATATGTTATGATTTGATTAAGAGTCGAGACAACTATTAATGTACGTTACACGTAATTATTATATATTTGACTCATATTATAACTCGTATGAAAATTATTAATTTTTTCATTATTAAAAGTAATATATAAAATAAAAATAGTTAGTACTTTATAGTCATTTTGTCAATCTCCTCAAATTACTAATTTATCTATTATTAAAAGTCATATATAAAATAAAGCTAGTAAGTGCTTTTATAGTCATTTTATTTGTTTTCCTATTTCCAATCGTCCACCTACAATGCACATAATTTTTATCGCACATAAATTTTAATAATTGTACTCGTCAATAATTAAATAAACAAACAAATAATAATAATAATAATAATAATTTTGTTCAGCATATTAATTTTAGTTACTTTTAATTATCATATAATTAAGTCACATTTAATTTAAATATTAATTATATTTGATTCTTATATTTTATATAAAAGTAAATTATATTATACTATGTACGTAAATCTTAAAAACTTAACTCGTTATGTATATGATTAAAATATATTAATTATTGAACTATATAAAAATTATTATTTAAAAAAATTGTATGAAAATTATTAAGAAATTTTAACTTCTCAAATAACTTATAAGAATTGTACTCAATATTTTGAATTTCATATTATACTTTATGTGTGTAATTGTAATTTAATTTAAACTTACCATTATATAAATTCAATGTGTTAGTGAAAATTATTATTATTATACCTTGAATTATAATATACTATTATTTTTTTTACAGTGCATTTCTAACTTTTTTATTAAATTATTTTTTTCTTTTTTTTTTATGTTAGTTATTTGATTTTTTTATATATAAAATATAGTTACCTAGTCATAATAGATTTGCACTTATACTTAATAAATTATTAATATTATTCACTAATAAATTAAATTATTAACTATCAAAATTAATTCAATTAACTAATACAATTAGGTTGACTTTTTAATAAATTTATTTGTTCTTTGTACTCATACTTTTATATAAAGTATGATTAGTTTTTTATTAACGTGCGTTGTATGTTATTATTAAATTTTGAACTTATAATTAATCCCCATTAAGTTTTTATATATATATTTTTTATTTTTTATTAATTTGTTTTATCTTATTTTAAATATTAATTAACTAATTAATATTTGAACTAAACATAAACATGGGTTCGATATGAATTATTCAAATATATAGAAATTATTAGGGATTTCATTGTAATTTTACAATTATGATGTATTTGTTTTTTCATTTCATCTTGTTTCGATAGTTCAGACTATTTCTACTATCTTTAATATATACTAGTTTTTCATTAATATGTCTTATACGTGATTATTAGATATTAAATTCGACATTGATCGCTATTTGATTATTAGATATTTATACTTATGCATTCAAATTACTAATTTTGACTCATACTATAACTTATATGAAAATTAATAATTTGTCTATTATTAAGAGTCATATATAAAATAGAGATAGTAAGTATTTTATGGTCATTTTATCCGTTCGCACAAATTACTAATTTATCTATTATTTAAAGTCATATATAAAATATAAGTAGTAAGTATTTTACAATCATTTTGTTTGTCTCCCCTATTCTCAATCATCAACGTGCGATTCACGTAATTTTTAATAATTGGACTCATCATTATTAAATAGATAAGATAATAACAATAATATTGTCCAATAAATTAATTTTAATTACTTTTAATTATCATATAATTAAGTAGTCATATATAAAATAGAGGTAGTGAATATTTACAATCATTTTGCTTGTTTCCCTTATTTCCAATCATTTACATGCGATTCACGTAATTTTTAAAAATTAGACTCATCATTATTAAATAGATAATAATAATAATCTTGTCGAGCAAATTAATTTTAATTACTTTTAATTGTCATGTAATTAAATAGTCATATGTAAAATAGACGTAGTATTTTACGGTTATTTTGCTTGTCTCCTCTATTCTTAATTATCCACTTGCGATGCATGTGATTTTTAATAATTGAACTCATTCTTATTAAATAAATAATAATAATAATCTTGTTCAGCTTATATTTTATATATGACTACTTAATTATATTATACTATGCACGTAAATTTTTAAAAATTAATTCGTTATGTATATTTAATTTGAGAATCTCTTCATATTTTATTTTAAAAAAAATTATATTATTTTGTTGTTGATTTACACATTAATATATTATATAAACATGATAATTTAACCAACTATAAGCAAATGAAAATTTATTATGAAGCATATAAGTCTAGCAATCAATCAAGTAAATATTATGAAGTGAAAAATAATTAATATATCTATACTCGATCTTTTTTTTTTTTTTAATCAAATAACCTCCTACACTCTCGTCATCTCCAGCATTACCATAACCACCAAATAATCAGGATTTTTTTTAAATGCCAAATCAGAAAATTAACAGATCCATAAAATTATAGAAGTTAACAATTCCTTTGAATGTGAATGCTTTCAAACAAAGAAATAGTTACAGATTCTATTTATTTATAAATAAGGAGTTGATGTATATCTTAAATTTAATATTATTTTATAGTATTTATTAATTTATCAATTATTAAGAATCATTTATAAAATATAAGTAATAAGTACTTTATGATCATGTTGTTTGTCCTCTATTCTCACTTTTATATATACTAGTTTTTTATTAACGTGTTTTGCACATAGTTATTAAATATTGAACTCGTTATTAATTACTATTTGGTTTTTATATAATTTTTTTATTAATTTGTTTCATATTGTTATGATATTTTATTTATAATGAATTATAAGAGTGCATAATTATATCAAATTCCATCAAATTACTAATTTATCTATTATTAAGAGTTACATATAAAATAGATATAGTGAGTACTTTACGACAATTTTATTTGACCCTGTGTTAATAATGTGATTCATTATTAAATAATAATAATAATAATAATAACAACAACCATCATCATCTTGTCTAATAAATTAATTTTAGTTACTTTTAAGTATCATGTAATTAAGTCATATTTTGTTTAAATACTAATGATTAGTAATTATATTTGATTCTTATGTCATACTATATATAATAAATTATTAATATTATTCACTAATAAATTAAATTATTAAATGACAAAATTAATTTAATTAACTAATGTAATCAGATTGATTTTTTAGTAAATTTGCTTGTCTCCCAAGTTTATCATTAATGTGCATTGCACGTCATTATTTTAGACTCATATTATAACTCATATGAAGATTCATAATTTGTCTATTATTAAGAGTTATATATAAAATAGAGGTGGTAAATATTTTACAGTCATTTTGCATGTCTCTTCAAATTACTAATTTATTCACTATTAAAAGTCATATATAAAATAAATATAGTAATTACTTTACGATCATTTTATATGTCCTCCATATTCATGTGACTTTTAATAATTGAACTCACTATTATTAAATACATAATAATAATAATAATTTTTTTCAGTAAATTAATATTATTTACTTTTAATTATCATGTAATTATGTCATATTTAATTTGAATTTTAATATTTGTTAAGTATATTTGATTCTTATTTTTTATATAAAAGTAAATTATATTATACTATGCATATAAATTTCATAAACTTAGCTAGTTATATATATAATTAAAATAAATTAATTATTAAACTATATAAAAATTATTAAGAAATTATAGGAAGGCTGGATGTTATACAGTCAAGTCTGGGTATAAGGTGGCCTTAAAGTTGCGGAATCAAATTGAGCCTTACCAGGTGTCGGGAAATTGGAGAAGGCTCTGGGGTTTGGAGGTTCCACCAAAGATCAAGGTTTTTCTATGGAAAGCTTATTGAGACAGCCTGCCAACTAGGGACCTTTTGTGCCAGCAAGGTATGAATTTAACTAACACTTGTATTCATTGTAGTGCGGCAAATGAGATTTTCCTGCATTCTCTTGTTGATTGTCCCTTTGATAATGATTGTTGGATAGCGGCGCAAATCAAGGAGGTTGATGGTAGCTTTACATGTTTAGTGACTGGTTGTTTGTATTGCTGTCAACTATGGATAAACCTATAGAGGGGAAGGCTGCAGTAACTTTATGGAGTATCTGGAATCAAAGGAATATGATGTTGTGGAATAATTCAGCTGCTTCCCCAGCACAAACTACTTTCTTGGGTTGGAATTTTTTGTGTGACTGGCTTTCTGCGAGAAATCAGAGATGTATCAACCAACAGTGGGGTAGTCAGCATGTACAGAGCAGTAGATGGACTAAACCACATGTGGGGTGGTCTAAATGTAATATTGATGTGGCTTTTTTCCAAGATAAGAATTGTTTTGAGACTAGCATTGTGCTCAGTGGTGATCAAGGATGTTTCATGTGCAGCTGCACCAGTTGGTTTGAAGGCACTTGTGAAGTAAAGGAGGATGAGGTGCTAACGTTATGTTGTGCAACTACATGGTGTCAAAGTCTGCAGCTGAACCGTGTCATTTTCAAGACTGATTCTAAGGTGCTGCTTGATGCTCTCTCATCTCTAACTCTAGATTTATCAGAATTTGGTGAAGTCGTGTGAGATTGTAAGTGTCTTCTTAATGAGTTTGGAGAGCACAATTTGAATGTTATTAGGAGAGAGGCAAATTATGTTGCTCATTGTTTAGCTAGGGAGTCTATTTTATTAGCTAATCCTTGTATCTGGCAAAACTGCTCCGGCACTACTGGGAGATTTGCTTTGCTGGGATGTTAATATTTTGTGATTAATGAAGTTTGTTTCCAGTTTTTTTTTTTAAAAAAATATAACTTCCCAAATAACTTATAAAAATCGCACTTAGTATTTTAAAATTAATGTTATACATTACGTGTATGATTATAATTTAATTTAAACTTACCACTTTTTAAATTTAAAATAAAAAAAATTATATTATTTATTCTTTTTAAATTTTGTTATAAAAAATATTGTCCTTAGTAAAATAAAATTAAAAGTTTGTGGACATGATAATTTCGTTAACTATGTATTAATAATTTTAGTTATTTATTTTTTTATATATATAAAACTTAGTTACCTAAATCTAATAGAATTTGACTTTTAATTAATGTATTATTAAGATTATTCACTAATAAATTAAATTATTAAATGACAAGATTAATCCAATTAACTAATATAATCAAGTTGGCTTTCCGATAAATTTATACATCTCTCATATTTCTACTTTTATAGATATTATGATATGATATATATTTTTCAATAACGTGCGTTGCACGTAATTATTAAATATTAGACTCATATTATGACACATAAATATTAATAATTTGCACATTATTAAGAGTCATATATAAAATAGAGATAATAAGTATTTTACGGTGATTTTTCCGTCTTTCTAAATTACTAATTTATTCATTATTAAGAGTCATATATAAAATAGAGGTAGTAAGTATTTTACAATTATTTTGCATGTATAATAATAATAATTTTATCTAGAAAATTAATTTTAATTATCATCAATGGCGGAGCCACATTCACTTAGCTCCCTTTAAATTATTAAAATGCATGTAATAATATATAAATTTATACTATTTATAATATTTGCCTCCTAAAAAAATAGGTATAGAGCAATTAAGTGTTGCTAAAAATGGATTTTAGATGAGTTATAATTAACTGAAAACATATATATATATATAATTAATAAATAAATATATACTTCTAAAATTTCAATTTTTAATGACAAATATTTAATTAGTTGAGATATAATCCTATTACTAAAACTCATTTTTAGTGGGCAATGTCTAAATCAAGAAATTGAGTTTAAAAGACCAAATGATACTCGTTGGAGTTTACATTATGACACATTGTTAAATTTTTTGCTATATATTTTTGATGTTTTAGAATATATTGTGGAAGATGGTATCACATCAGACCAAAAGGCTGAATTTAATGAGATTTTAGATTTTGTGCAAATTTTCAATTTTGCATTTACTTGCATTTGATAAAAAATATATTGAAAGTGACAAATGAGTTATCATTAGTGTTGGAGAGAAAAAATTAGGATATTTTATATGATATTACTTAAATTAAAATTTACAAAAATCGATTGCAATTAATGATAGATAAAAGCTAAGTTCTTTGTTAGAAGAAGACATATTATTTTGCACTAAATAAGATATTAATATTCCTAATATAAATGATATTTATATGCTCAAAGTAAGTTAACATTTATAAATTTATATCACTATAAAGTGATTTGTTTTATAGTATTATGAATATGTAATTTCAAGAGATTAATGATTGGTTTTATAAGACAACTATTAAATTACTATTTTGTACGAAGTAACTTAGTCTTGATAACACTTTTTAGCTTTTAATAAGCAAAAGTTGCTTTAAATTGCTCAATTTTATATATATGATTTTTTTTTTAATTGACTTGATAGCACTTTTAAGAATCAACTTGAAATTTTTATCATTGACATGCACTCTCGTAGTGATTTTACAAACTTGAAAGATATTAGAAATCTAGCTGAGAAATTAGTTGAGACAAAAAAATATATTATGTATCTATTGATCTATTTACTAATAAAATTGACACTTATCTCAATATTGCTACTGTTACTGTAGAGAAGATATTTTCTGCAATAAAATTTGTGAAAAGTTGTTTGCGCAATTAAATGAGAGATGATTGTATGAACGATTTTTTAATTACGTACATTGAAAATGATGTTTTTAACAATATTGATAATGAGTTAATTATACAATATTTTCAGAATATGAATACTCAATTAAGACAATTATGAACGTTGATTTTATTTTCATATAGTTTTATTTGTAATATTTTAAAATATTTTTATATCTTCATAGTTATTGAATCTAGTTTCTATATTTTTTTAATGAATAATCATTTCTTTTAAAATTTATTTATGTATTAATAATTTAATTTAATTATAAAGAAAAATTAATATATAAAATTTAGTCATCAGGCTTCGTCACTGATTATCATGTAATTAAGTCACATTCAATTTCAATATAAATAGTTGTTAATTATATTTGATTCTTATATTTTATATAAAAGTAAATTGTATTATATTATGCACATAAATTTTAAAAACTTAATTGGTTATGTATATAATTAAAATAAATTAATGATTGAACTATATAAAAATTATTAAAAAATTATAACTTATCAAATAATTTATAAGAATTGTATTCAATATTTTAAAATTCATGTTATACATTACATGTATGATTGTAATTTAGTTTAAACTTACTATTATATGAATACAATATATCAGTGAAAATTATTGTTATTGACTTATTGTACTTTGAATGAAGATATGCTATTGTTATTTTTTTACTGTACCTTCTTAATATTTTTTAATAAATTATTTTTTTAATATTAGTTATATAATTTTTTATATATATAAAACATAGTTAACTAATTCTAATAGAATTAGACTTCTAATTAATAAATTATTAATACTATTCACTAATAAATTAAATTATTAAATAATAAAATTAACTAAATTAACTAATACAATCATGTTGACTTTTTAATTTTTTTATATATAAAACATAGTTACCTAGTCTTAATAGAATTGAACTTCTAATTAATGAATTATTAATACTATTCACTAACAAATTAAATTATTAAATGACAAAATTAATTAATACAATAAAGTTGATTTTATGGTAAATTTGTATGTTCCCTATTTTTTCATTAACATGCATTCTTCATATTGTCTTTTTAATAAATTTACATGTCCTCTAGTTTTTCATTAACATGTATAAGATTACTAATTTGTTTATTATTAAAAGTTATATATATATATATTAGTAAGTGTTTTACGATTATTTTATCTATCCTCCTAAGGTATTAATTTATCCATTATTAAGAGTCATATATAAAATAGATATAGTAAGTATTTTACGGTAATCATTTTGTCTGTCTCTCTATTCTCAATCAGTCATATGTGACTTGATTTTTAATAATTAGACTCATCATTATTAAATAAATAGATAAATAATAATAATAATTTTATCGAGTAAATTAATTTTAGTTACTTTTAATTATCATGTAATTAAGTCACATTTAATTTAAATACTAATAGTTGTTAATTATATTTGATTCTTATATTTTATATAAAAGTAAATTATATTATACTATGCAACCAAATACTAAAAATTTAAATCGTTATTTATATAATTAAAATAAATTAATTATTAAACTATATAATAATTATTAAAAATATATATTTTTTAAATAACTTATAAGAATTGTAATAAGTATTTTGAAATTAATATATCAATGCTCCAATATTCTTGCTTATATGGGGTCATAAATTCTTTCATTTACTAAAAAGATAAACTGTCAATAAAAAACTAAAATTTATAATTATATTATATTCTTAAATCGAATTTTTTATTATATGATAATTTAATATTAATATATTGAATAAAATAATAAATCCATAAATAAGCCATGATGTGTCAAATTGACAATGATGACTACTAACATAGTTGATATAATTTATAAAGATTGGAAATAGAATTCAAATTTAAAGTTTTAATAATATTACATTAATACCATTTAAACATAATTGATTATTAAATCAATGAGCATTTTATTAACAGTATGATAATTTTATGTTTCTTCTATGACAAAAGCCATGAGAAATTATTTTATTTTATTTAATATTAGTTAACTGATTTTTTATATATAAAATATAGTTGTCTAATCCTAATATAATAGAACTTCTAATTAATGAATTATTAATATTATTCACTAATAAATTAAAAATTAAAAAATTAACTCAATTAATTAATACAATCATATTGGCTTTTCGGTAAATTTATATGTCCCTCTTATTTTTACTTTTATATATAATATAATTAATAAAATGTTAGTTTTGAAAATATTTTCAAAATGTATAATTTTAATGCATTTGATATAAGTACAATTTTTTAATTGAGGCCAATAATAAAAAACACATTTGGTAATTCCAACTAGGTTGATACTACCATAATATTTTTTATCATCTTGAAGGGCTCAAAGTATTATTAATAAATAAAAGAAAATTACAAAAAGTTCATCAAAATCAATCAAAAAAGGACTAAGCAAACCGAAAACATTATAAACCACTAAAATCATCATAAAGTAAATTAGAACAAAATTCTTGACCTGTAGTCCACTAATGGTCTTCCCTTGAAGTTGTTCCATATTTTGCCACCTTATCTGCTACCTTATTACCTTCACGGTAAATATGAGTAGCCACCATATGCATTCCTTTCAATAAATCTAAGCATTTTGACAATTCTTGCTGCAAACACTGAAATTCTATTTTTTTTATAAATGTAGAATCACACTCTAGCTGGAGGTTAGTCTAGCTATTTTCCTATGCTTTTTGAATTGCATAAATAACCGCATGAAGCTCTGCAATAAAAGCATATGTCACGCCTAAATGTAGAGCAAATGCTTCTACAACAAATCCTCTTATATTTCAAAAAATACCTCTGGCACCCATTACACCAAGACATCTGAGAGCTAAACCATAAGTATTTGCCTTTATCTAATTCGAAAGTGGAGATCGCCAAACAATACTAAAAATTTTTGGAGCCTTGGCTGGTTTGCCCTGCACCATCAAATTTCTCAATATTTGCAGCTCTTTTATAGAATTATACATGGTCCCATACCTGAAATAGTCACACTCTTTTATCATTCGCCATTAAGTTCGTAAAACATGAAAGATGTTAACAGGCTCATCCTTAAAAATAGCTGTATTTCTAGTCCTCCATATTATCCATATGGCACTAATAATTGTTGAATTCCAGAATGCTTGAACTTGGAAACTAAAGTTTGCTTGGGAAGCATCAAATAGGACATGGTGCAAATCACCATTCATCTTGATTTTGCGCCAGAAGAAACTCGAAAATGCTGTCCATATTGTGGTTGCAAATGAGCATGTAACAAATAGGTGGTCCATGTTCTCGGTTGCAGCTTGACAAAGACAACATCGAGATACTATTGAAATTCCACACTTCATCATACTGTCATGTGTTGATAAATACCCTTTATTTGCTCTCCAAGCCAACATTGATCTAGATGGAGGCAAAAACTCTTTCCATATAAAACGATACAAAGAATCATTTCTATGCTCTGCAATACTCATGCGATTAACAAGCATATTTTTTACTGTGTATTGACCATCCATATGATTAATCCACATACCGCAATCTTTTTCCTCATTCAACACTTCAATTTTCCTTATACAGGCTTGTATATTTGCAGGCATTGAATCAGGTAGCACCCAGCCACCATTGTTCATAAATTCTGAAACATTTGTTGATAGTCGAGCCTGCTCTTTCAACGACATCTGCAACATGTTTGCTAAGGATGGAAAAATCTATTCATCTGTCTAAAAACGCAGATTTGTGTTTTTACCGATCAACCACCGAAGTACATAAAAACTTGTAATTTTATTTTTGGGAATACTTATTTATAGACTATTTGTTTTGTATGTCACTTTTTTTTTAGACTAATTTTATGGTGCACCAGGTGTAATTTATACCGGGTGCCTTAAAATCATTGCATTATAAACTTTTAATTTCATCCGTTGATAATGAATGGTTGAAATTAAAAGTTGATGATCTAATGGTTTTAAAGCATCAAGTGTAATTTACACCGGATGCACCACATAAACTTTCTTTTTTTCATTTGGGTTGTTTCGTTTCACGAGTACCTTTACCGTGGAAGCTAAAATGACATGTGATAACGCGACATATATATATAATCTTCCGATGAGTATACTCCAACATTAGGTATTGTATGGCCTTGGGTTTATTTATTGTAATTGCAAAACACAAATGCACTATAAAATGAGTACCCTTTGTTTTCTTATTATATTTTTTTACCATATCTTCCTCATATTTTTTTATTAAATTATTTTTTTCTTTTTGATATTAGTTTTATTAAATTATATATATATATATATATATATATATATATAATTCTCTAATCCTAATAGAATTGAACTTCTAATTAATGAATTATTAATAATATTCACTAATAAATTAAATTACAATATTTAATTTAAATATTAATGATTGTTAATTATATTTGATTCTTATATCATACTAATATAAAAACAAAATTACATCAAATTTTCTTATTCATTAATTATTTTATCTATTATGGTTGTTGATTTATGTACTATATATAAATTATCGTATCTATTATTTTTACCGTGCCTTCCTAATATATATTTTTTTATTAAATCATTTTTTATTTTTAATATTAGTTATCTATTTTTTATATATAAAATATAGTTACCAAGTACTAATAGAATTGACTTCTAATCAATGAATTATTAAATACTATTCACTAATAAATTAAATTATTAAATGATAAAATTAATTTAATTAACTAAAACAATTGTATTGGCTTTTGAGTAAATTATTTATCCCCTTGAAAAGGCGATGTTTAAATTGAAAGAATCTAATTAAACCATATGCACATCTTCACTTGTATTTTTCATACATTGGACTTTTGGGAATAGGGCTCTTTGGCATAGGACTCTTAGGGGTGGGGTTCTTTGGGCAAATTATTCCATGCACATGATGTATATTGTTATATGCTCCAATAAATGTGAAAGGCACATTTTGTTTTTTAATTTAATGTTGAAAGTTAACATCTGATAAAACTAAGCTTAAGGAGAAACATTTTTTTTTCTCTCATGTGTTCTATTCTGAGCTCGCTTTTTCTTCTTCTATTTTGTTCAATTTGTTTTTCGGTAATTCTTTGTTCGATAATAAATAATAAATATACAATTATAAAATAATGAATTTACAGTTATTAAATAATGAACATAAACTTGATAAGTAAATAATCAAATATAGAAGAATAGATGAAACATATTTATGAAAATAAATGATGAACATACAATTATAAAATAATGAATCTACATTTATAAAATAATGAATCTGAACATAATAAATAAATAATCAAACATAGAATAAAAGATGAAACAGATTCATGAAAACAAATAATGAACATACAATTATAAAATAATGAATCTAAATCTAGTAAGCAAATAATCAAACATAGAAAAAAAGATGAAAAGATTCATGAAAATAAATAATGAACATATATTTATAAACTAACGAATTTAAATCTGGTAAACAAATATTCAAACATAAAACAAAAGATGAAACATGTTAATGAAAATAAATAATGAACATACAATTATAAAATAATGAATATGTAGTTATTAAATCATGAATCTACAATTATTAAAATAATGAATTTACACGACTGAATAATATCGTTTAACAGAATATGAGAGTTAGCAATAATAGTTCTGCAGAATGAATGAGTCTTTAGCCCATATAGCTACATGCACTTAGGTAAATAATATAATAACTCGTCTCCTTGGCATTGGACTCTTTGGCAAATAGCTCTTAGCCATGGAGATCTTCATCATGTGGCTCTGAGGCGATTTCTTTTCCATGGCATATCATAGTACTTAGTGAGCGAACCTAAGAACCTAAGAAATATAATGGGAGAAAAAGTGTAAGTTGAAGTCTAATATATGATGGCCTCAACTCTCTCTACATTTAGTAAGTGGTAACATAGAAAAATATATATATATTTTTAACATTTTTGAATTTTGAAAACTGATTTTAAATATAAGTAAAATAATTTATAAAAAATTAAAAAAAATCAGTCAATTAAATAAAAAAAATTTAAAACATGCGTTTGAAACACTTAACAACAATTTAAAACACCTTCATAGTGAATTGACTAATTATTAATAATTTCTCCGACCCCAAATTACTAATCAATTTATCCATTATTAAGATTCATATATAAAATAGAAGTAATAAGTATTTTATGATTATTTTGTCTACCCTTAAATTACTAATTAGTTTGTCTATTATTAAGAGTTATATATAAAATAAAAGTAATAAGTACATTATGGTCATTTTGACTGTTTCTGCTATTCTCAATCATCCACGTGTGATACACATGATTTTTAATCATGGTTTTAATAATTAGATTCATCATTATTAAATAAATAATAATAATAATAATCTTGTTTAACAAATTAATTTTAGTTACTTTTAATTTTCATGTAATCAAGTCACATTTAATTTAAATATTAATAATTTTTAATTATATTTGATTGTTATATCATACTATATATGAAAATCTATATCAAATTATTTGTCTCATTAATTATCTTGCCCATTATGATTGTTAATTTATTTAATACATACAAATTATTTTGTTAATTATATTTTTTACCGCGTTTTCCTAATATTTCTTTTATTAAGTTATTTTTTCTTTCTTTTTAGTATTGGTTATCTCTTTTATATATATATATATATATATATATATATATATATATATATGTGGTTACCTAATCCTAATAGAATTGGATTTCTAATTAATAAATTATCACTTTTAATTTAAATACTAATGGTTATTAATTATATTTGATTTTTTTATCATGCTATATATAAAAAAAATCACGTTAAATTATCTGGCTTATTAATTATCTTGCCCATTATAATTGTTAATTGTAGTTACTTTTAATTCTCATATAATCAAGTCACATTTAATTTAAATATTAATGGTTTTTAATTATATTTTATTGTTATATCATACTATATATGAAAATTTATATCAAATTATTTAGCTCATTAATTATCTTGCCTATTATGGTTGTTAATTTATTTAATATATGCAAATTATTTTATTAATTATATTTTTTTTACCGTGTCTTTCTAATATTTCTTTTATTAAATTATTTTTTCTTTCTTTTTAGTATTGGTTATCTTTTATATATATAATATGGTTACCTAGTCCTAATAAAATTAGACTTCTAATTAATAAATTATTAATATTTTTCACTAATAATTAAATTATCGCTTTTAATTTAAATACTAATAGTTGTTAATTATATTTGATTCTTTTATCATGCTATATATAAAAAAAATCACGTCAAATTATCTGGCTTATTAATTATCTTGCCCATTATAATTGTTAATTTATTTACTATATATAAATTATCTTATACATTTTAAGAAGAAATTACCATTAAACTACATTTTTTTTATAATTAATAACATAGTAGAGTAGGGATTATCCTTATAGTTAACAAACCACAAATATATTTATATTACTAGTTATATGCATGATACACATATATTGAAGAGTAAAATCAACCATAAAGCATACAAAGTATAATTAATAAAGCCCTTATTTCTTATTTATTACAAACATCAAAGATAATTAATTATTGATATAATTATATGAGTGAAAGGGCTTCATTAAGCTTAATTAATAAATAATCATTTACTGGCTTGTTGAAGAAGGTAAGCATCAATATCCTTGCTCTAATGAGCAACAAACTCAAGCAATAAATTAGGATCTGTAATTTGATCATTCAATTTCTCATATTCCAAAGTCCAATGCACAATGCTGCATTTTTCCTTTGTCTTTGGTGTTGCTTGAAGTGTCAACCTAAAGCTCTTACTCATTCCGCAGATGTCCTTCTATTGCTTCGATTATCTCCCTAGCAATCTTCTTTTATATTAAATTATTTTTTCTTTATTTTTAATATTAGTTATATGTTTTTTTAATATAAAATATAGTTTTCTAATTCTAATAGAATTGGATTTTTAATTAATGAATATTAATACTATTCACTAATAATTAAATTATTAAATAACAGAATTAATCCAATTAACTAATACAATCAAATTAATTTTTTTGAAAAATTTGTTTATCTCTCGATTTTCACTTTTATTTATAATATGATAATTGTGATATGATATAATTAGTAACATTTGATTTTTTTTTGTGCCCAATGACAAAAGCCCGAAAATTTTAATAACAGTATTTATCTAGTACTATAAGAGTTCCAAGCATTAGGGAAACCCTTTTGCCATGTGTTTTTCGATTTCACTCAACTAGTTATTGTTCTTAAAAATCAAGATTCAAGCAAGATCCACGAAAGGAATAGGAAATCAAAATTGCATTGGTAGAAAAGCAATAAATTATGCCTTATAAATTAAAAAGAAAGTGGCACATACTCACCTATCCATCTAAATATCAAATCATTGCAAAATTTGAAGTTAAAACACTGAAGTCACATTCTAGGAAAGTAAATCCACATTGGAGTGGCATCAACCACGCGTGCCAGAAAAGAGAAATTTTAGACTCTTTCATTATTTTAATATATCTTTAAGAAATGGAAAAGACATAATTTAAAAAATAAAAAAAAAGCAGTGAAAAAGAAGAAAAAAAAGAGGCAATGTGCATGTATATATTAGATATGTAAAGAAATGATTATGTCGAAGTTAATTCAATTTCTTTATAATCTCCAAGGTAATAATGCAAACATCTGACTCTTAACCATGTGTGTGTATATATGTATATATACACTCCCCTCACTAGTACAAAAAATACTATATTGCAGAATAATTATCTACAGTGGTTGTAAAAAAAATTGAATATATACCGCGGTTATTTAACCGACACATAAATTCGAGTTCATTTTGCGTCCATTCATATACGACGCTCTAAAAACAGCTATAAATAACTACTGTATATAATATTATTATATAGTGCCTTATCAACATAACTATACTATTACTAATTTACTATGTTTGAGGGCAAAATTAAGTAAACAGTATTGGTGATCTTGATCTAGAATGGCTTATAACCACGCAACTAATTAATATAAAGGGATCAATATTGATTGTTCAAGAATTTTCTTCAAGCACTCCATAGTCCCATACCTCAGTAATTTTTATTCTCATCATGAAATTACTTAGTCAATTCAGCATTCCATATATATAATCAAAACGACAAGTTACACATCTCTTTAATTCTACTCAGTTATCACATTCATAGTCTAACCAAAGATCAAGAATATTTGCAGATGCTAACTTAGAAAGCAAAGGAAAAAAAAAAAAGTTAGTCAATAAGATAAGCCCAATGACTCATCAAACCAATTATATATATATATTTGAATGAGAACTGGCCTCCACAAAAAAAAAAAAGTAGGAAACCATGCATAAAACAGCCCATCTTCTCTGTTCCTGTCATTGTCTATATGCCATATAAAGGGCATGGGGACCCAAGAACACCATTAGCTTATCCACAACTTCCCTACATTAATTTGTGTCCTCATTCCTCAATATACTCTATTTAGTATATATATTTGAAAGTGGACAATTTGATCCCTTTAATTTTCTATAAATGTATGTAATATCCTTCTGAAGGATAGTAAATATCTATTTTTATATATCTGACCGAGGATTCTAACTCGTTGCACCCAGTAGTTAGGTCGTGGCTCCACAACTACTGTCTAGCTCATTAATTCCTTACCACTATCATTAGGACTGCTACCCACTGACAAGATGGAGTCGTTCTTGCTTTTTTAATGGTGACCATATTATCTGCTCATCTTTTCGCTTCTCTCCATCGTGATGATTCAAGGGCTTTAAGTTTTTTAAGTTATACCATACATATATATGTGCTTGTCCATGTATTTATTCAAACATATTCACGAACTGAGTTAATAACAGATTGTTATGTGAAAGGGAAAAAAGAATTCACTCATGATTGCAAAAACTATTAAGAAATTTAATTTATATAAGGGCATGGGGTCAATATATATATCGGAAAAATTGTGATTATGATCCATTTTGAGAGGAAAATTCAGGTGGGTTCTATAACTCGATTTTGGAAAAAATATCCGGATATATATTCTTTGATATGAGAACTATGAAAATTAATATATTCATATACTCGAAATGGAGAATGTGTGAATAGAAATTGAAATTTAAAGTAAGCTTATTGCTAAAAAGATATAAAGAGAAAAAATGAAAATAGGAGTTGTCTCATATCACTAAAATGTGAAGTTGAGCTTGTATTTATATATTAAAATGCATTCTTACATGGGTAGGAAAACAGCTTGGAAGGTTCTCTCTCACATGTGTAGTGGGTGCAAATCCATAGTCCGGAATAGACCAATACGTGGGTGCGCTACCTGCGTACACGAATGTCGAGTCAAAATCTTGTAGTTTAGACCAAACCCAATTTTTACATTTTTCTACTTTTAAAAATTGAAGCAACACTCCCGTATTGTATACGACCAAGATTCTGGCACGCCCGTGTGGATTCTACACTCCGTGTTATTTCATATGACCAGACTTCTGATATGCTAGTGTGTGCATGACTAATCCATACTCCCATGTGGATTCTATAAGCTTGTGCAAATTGTGTTCCAGATTAGTTTTTTTAGTTTTTAGTTTTTTGTCTTTTGGAATTTCATTTTCTAATGTTTCAAATATTAAATTCACTATTATTTAAGAGTTATAAAAACATTATCGACAGCATTTAAAGAGATTAATCACATGTCTCCTCCATTTAGTATAAATAAGGGTTTTTGGTTTTTGTTAAATAGTTTTTGGTGGGGCTTTTTACACTTGTTGGGAAATCTTCTTCTTCTATTTTTTTATTCTAAAAGTAAAAGAGAGCGTGACAAATACTTAGTTTACTGTAAGTAGGTGCTGTGTGTTCAACGACTATTTGATATTTGTTGTATCCTGAGAGATAAATACTAATTATCCTAAACACCGGCTCATATCTCAAATTTATTTTTAATTTCTCTTCTCTTTTTATTTGGTTATTAAATTAACAATTTTTCTATTATTCTCCTAACAATATATACACATTTTGTTATAGTTTGTGTCGCCCATACTCAGAGGCGTAGCCACATGGTAGAGCAGAGGGGCAATCGACCGCCTTAGTTTTTTTTTTATATATTATATTATACAATAAATACTTATTTTGACCTCTTCTGTTTTAAGGTGTCTAGTTATTTAATGTAATATAATAAATATATATATTGAAAAAGATGTATTTAATGTTGTTGATAATAAAATTATTTTATATCATTATCAAAGTATAAAAAAATATAAAAAAAAATTGTAATATTTTTAGTAATATTTATTAATATTATTTTTTATGAAATATTTAATTATATTATATAATTTTTTTATTTATAATTGTATTATATAATATAATTTAAGTTATAAATTTTAATTGATTCAATTTAATTAGTATTTTATAAATTCTAAAAATATTAGTTATAAAATTCAATTTAGTTAACTCGATGCATACTTCCAATTATATTTTACTCCCTAAATTATAAATTCTGCCTACGTCATTTCTCATACTTTGTTTGACGTATGGAAAAGAGATAAGATAAGAGGAAATAAAATAAAATAAAAGCAGTGAAAAAGAATGAAATGATCTCGTGGATCATTTTAGTGGATTATCCTACAGGACTCTCACATAGATTGGTGCTTATCTGCCAGACATTTCCTAATACACACTGCAAATTACTAAATTTCTACCGATATTAATTTTATTTATAGTCGCTAAATTATATTTTTATTATAGTAAAATTATTATTTTTTTTATTCTAAAAAAGTTATTTAACTTTTATTTCATTAAAGTTATTTTTGGTTAATTTTTTAATTTAGATAACGAAAATTTAATGTGGTAACTGACATTTTATCGGAAATCTGACGTAGTAGGACTTGTCATCAAAAATTAGCATGAAGTGATTTTAGTAAAACGAAAATATAATTGAGTGATTTTTCTGTGATAAAAAAAATTTATAATTTTATTACAATAAAAATAAAATTAAGTAATTATAGATGAAATTAATTCATATATTAATAGACGATGAAATTAAACCCAATATTAAGAGATGATTGTGAAAACCTTCCACAATACTGACAGTGAGAATACTTAGAGTAATCGTAATATCCATTCTCTATTTTCCATGCGAAACAGGACATCTTGTATAAATAGAAAATTTTTTTTTTGGTACTTTCACCGCACAATTGTTAACTACACGTGATAATTCAACTTTTATGTTAAACTGTGAAAAAATGATTCCTCGGAAAATCTTTCATTTACGACATTTTACTGCTAATATCCCAGTTTTTTGGGAAGTTGAATTTATATTTTATTGAAGTTTTTGGATTTAAATTTATATACAGCTTAATACGAATTAAAAAAAAATTGTTTGTGAATCTAGGGAGTGATTTAACCAGGTGGGGAAAAGCAAAGGAGAAGAAATTATTGAAGGTGATTATAGCATTAATGGCCAATCTTTCTCAAAGAAAAGCAAAATTTTGAAAAGAAATGTGGAGAGTGGCGAAGTCAATTTTGTAACCAATGAGCTACATGCGGCTACAATTTTTTTTTTTTAATTTTTAAATAATATATTATTTTGAATGAAGCCATCCTATCCAATTGAATCGGATTCCTGTAATGGGACCCTACTGTCTTAATTCGGTAGCAGATAGAGATTCTATAAATGGAACATTCACACTCAGCTACAGCCGTAATAACGCATTGCCTATACCATCTCATCTACAACAGTCTAATACTTATCTCTATTTTTTCTTCCTTTGACCCTATACTATCATTGTGACCCTAAAAATTACATACTCAACTTTAAATATTTTTCAGGGGAACAAATTTTAAAAATTGATATATTATTATGTATATTTTAAAAAATTGAAAAATATTATACACTATCCTTAATATATATAGGAAAAAAATGGATGCTTATGTTGTTAGAATTTTATGATTTTCAATTCAATTCATCTTATTCATATCGATTTATATGAAAACAAATCAATTTTTAACATGAATCTAAATTTATACTCAATTGTGACGATTTATGATTCAAGTTATCCGATTCATATCGATTTATATGAAAAATGAGTCAAATCTTAGTGAAAATTGAAATTTATACTGAATCATAAACTCGTACGAATCAATCAAGTCACACTATTCATCCTAAACTAAAAAAACAATATTAGAAGTTAGAAAAATAAAATGTAATAAATTAGACAAGAATTGATGATACTAATTCTAAAAATGAATCCTGAACTAGAACTGTTTTTTTTAATAATATATTTTTTTCAAATTGGTTACTTATTTATTTTTTTTCAAAAATGACTATTTTTTTTTCATAATAAAAAATTTAAAATATAGAATGATTTATATTACTTAGTTTAATTCTTCCAAATTATATAGCATTTTCTTATAAATTACATAATTTAACTATATTTGACTTTATGATTTAGTATTATTATTAATTATATAGTATTTTTTATGTTTAGTCATTACTACATTTCAAAACTATAGAATATATAATATGTTTTTAAAAATGGACATCAAATATTTTGAATTAATATTGAATCTTATGATTCGATTCTCATTCATAAAATTACAAATTCAACTCTCGATTTGAATATTGATTTGATAACTGTAAGTAGTGATTAAAAATATTACGGTTGTATCAATTTAATTGGAATAATTCGGTACATTTTCCATTTTTTACCTCAACTTAAAAAAAAAAAAAAAAAAGTAGTGATTAAGAGATAATATATAACTCAAAAATTATTAGAAATTAAGTAAATATAAATATTATGGATAGCAACCTGCAGAAGAAAAGCATGCACGCCCTAATTAGTTAAATGCATTTTTATCAGAAACACATCAAACGAAGATAAGGTGTGGAGGGTCCTTAATGTCTTCCACGCTTTACCCCAACAAAATAATTTCAAATATAAAATCTTTTTTTATAATTACTGTAAGGATAGGATTCCTGTACTTTGTCATTCTTCAAAGCGTGTCATCCTTTTCAATGCTTTCACTGTCTAAATGTTTTCTTAAATATTTTTTATGTTCCAAAATAATATGGTATGGATGAAAAAAAATGTAATTAATATGATTAAAATTATATATGTATAAATTATAAAAATATATAGTTTATAGAATTTTTTTATAAAATAATTATTTAAAATAGAGAGTATAACTGAAATAAAGAATGTACTGAAAATACAATATAAAATATGGTAAATAAATTCTTCTTTTAAGATATTTTTCAACACTAAATATTAATAGGTGTAAAGAGAGAAAAATTAAAAAATGAAAGAGAAAGGAATCATCAACTAAGTAAATATTAGAGCGTGATTTAAAAAAAAAATTGAACGTTTAATTAAATAATATACTTTTTTATTTAAATTCCGTAGGTAAATAAATTTAATTTTAATTTTTTAAAAAAATTAGCTTAAAAATAAAGAATTATCCAAATCATTATAAATTTTATTAGTTTTTTACTCCCACCCGATTTGAAATTTTAATACTTTCCTCTTATATCCAGACTCCTCGTGGAAATATAATACAGCAGGAGATTACTTGGAAGCTGGAGTATAAAAATATAATAAATTATACTGCTCGCAAACAATGACTCTGATACCATATAAAATTTGGTAGGTAAATAGATTTGGATTTAACTCTTTCCAAAAGCTAATACAAAGATAGATAATTGTCTAAACTATTATAAATTCTATTAAATTTTTTTATCCAATGTGGAATTTCAATAATAAAATTTTAAAAAATGTAAATAAATTAATGCAAAATTTTTTATATTTAATAAGAAGTTTTAAATTCAAACAATAAATATAGTATTACTTGCAAAAACTCTTAAAAAAATTCTATTATTACCCTTTAGAATTATATTCTTTCTCAAATTAATATGACTAATTTCTACATCATATTACAAAATCCAGAAAAAAAAAAAAAAACTAATAAATAGTGATGATCGGACAACCATAGACTGAAAAAGTATGAGTCACCCACAGGCACAATCACCTACCCACCTAATATTATTTAATGTTTAGTCATACACATACGCGCACCCTCTCTCTCTGTTCTCTATCAATCAAAAATCCCTCTTTTGCTTCTTCCTCATTTTTCTCTCCTGTTCTTTGATTAGTTCTTATGGGCACTACTCTGTTAGAAGCTCTGAACGTCGGAGTGGTTGGCTCCGGCGACAAAATCGTTGTTCTGGCCCATGGAGTTGGCACTGATCAATCAGCATGGCAGCGCATTCTCCCCTTTCTCACTCCAAACTACCGAATAATCCTCTACGACCTCGTTTGCGCCGGCAGCGTCAATCCCGGCTACTTCGATTTTAGAAGGTACACTTCTCTTGATGCTTACGTCGATGACTTGCTCAACATTCTCGACTCTCTTCGGGTTCATCGCTGCTCCTATGTTGGCCACTCTGTTTCCGCCATGATTGGTATTTTGGCCGCCATTAGACGCCCTGAACTCTTCTCTAAACTCATCCTCATCGGCGCTTCTCCCAGGTTAAGTTCTTGTGATTTGGATTTTCTCATTTCTTTCTTAGCTTTGTTTACGTACTGAAATTTTCATGGTATTAATTAATTAGGTTCTTGAATGACAAAGATTACCATGGAGGATTCGAGCGAGAGGATATAGAGAATGTTTTTACTGCAATGGAGGCGAATTATGAGGCGTGGGTGAATGGTTTCGCGCCGCTAGCGGTGGGGGCTGATGTGCCGGTGGCGGTTAGAGAATTTAGCCGGACTCTTTTCAATATGAGGCCAGATATTACATTGTTTGTGTCGAGAACAGTTTTCAGTAGTGATCTAAGAGGAATATTGGGCCTAGTTAAGGTACCTTGTTGCATAATTCAGACAACGAACGACGTGTCTGTCCCAGCATCGGTGGCCGAGTATTTGAAGACCCATTTGGGTGGCCGGAACACGGTGGAGTTATTAAGGACAGAGGGCCATTTGCCGCATTTGAGTGCTCCAGCCATGCTTGCTCAGGTCCTCCGGCGAGCCCTTTCCCGGTGAGTGTTGTGTTGTGCGAAATTAGGAGTCAATTGCGATAAGTTAGGAGAGTAGCAATGGGAGATAAATTATGTAGATTAGATCTAAAAGATCGATTTAACATCTATTTAATTGTTTTATTTTTATATCTATTCATAAAAATAAAATAATAAAATATATATTATTAAATAATTAAATTGATTTATAAATAATATAATTGACTACTAATTTCTTGCAAATAAAGTTATATGAACGGAGATGGTGACATTTGAATAATTTGTGGGTATCATATGTTTAGAGTAATGACATATATTTAATTGCTTTATTTATGGGTATAATTTGATATAATATAATAGTATTCAACGGAGGAGTTTGCTGTAATTTGATATAATACATTGCCATCTTTATGAGTTTTGAAAATTATACTATTTACCTCATAAAGTTTTGACATATTGCACTAGTACTCTCTTATAAATTTAATTTACTGGACTAATACTATATGAGTAAAAGATAATATTCTTTTTTACTTGTTTATTATATTCTTTTTCAAACATAGGGAGATCAAATTATATAAGCAAATAATATATTTTTCAAATATCAAAAAATACTAGTGTATTATATTAAACCGCATAGGATAAATAGTAATTTTTTTTATTTTTATTGGTTAATATGAATATATTATTTATATATATTAGTGTTTAATTGAATTAGTCGGGGATCGAATTTATATAAAAAATTTCTGATATTTTAGATAGGATAAGAATATTCATGTGATAATCACGTGCCAACGTATTCTCTTCCTTTCTTCCCTGTGTTTTCTTTTTGCCCTTTTTTTCTTTCATTTTGTTTGGATATGTTTTGGATAAATTATGCAGGTAAGAAACAACAAGAGGATTAGATGCTAATAATATTTGTACTTTAGGTACCACCACTTTGATGGGCCTTTCGAGCAAATAGATTCTCTATCTGCTTAATCACAGAAAATCACTCATCTTTGTGAATGATTTAGTCTTTATGAAAGAAAATTTCATTATTCTAGTCCGTCCATTTTCTATGTTACTGCCACCTTGAATCTTGATTGTCGACTAGTCTAATCTTTGTTGCTATTCTTCTGTTTCTTTTCATATGTATATATATATATATATATATATATATATATATATATTAATTTTCATATATATAAAATTATATTTTATACGAGGAGCCAAACTCCTATTGCCACATAATTTTTTTTATTCAATAAAAGTTATTTAATTATATTTTAGTTTCTGTAAAATCATTTTCGACAATTTTTCAGTAGCCAATAACTGAAAAAGTTGTGTTAGCATTATAGTTGACATATGAAATACGTCACGTCACTGTACAGATTAAATATAATATCATGTATGCTTATAACTCAGTATCTACATCAGTATTATAAATTAACAAAGATACCAATTGGAATTTTAGAATTCTATTTGATCTGTATAATGATATTTTATTTTATTTATATAGTATGTGGTTTCATATACATACTAGGATGCATTATGATTTTTTCAGTTATTGACTATTAAAAAATTGTTGAAAATAATTTTACTGAAACTAAATTATAATTAATTAATTTTTTAAAAAAATTATAAATTTATTATAATAATATTAAAATTAAGTGATAATAAATAAAATTAACTTAGTATGTGCTGTTGTTTCTTTTCATATTTATGATGCGTTATTATCGTTCTCGGGTCATTTTGGTTATTTGGTGGTGAGGATGGGCCTATAAAACCATCAACTACTTGTTTTTGAGAAACAAACGGAACAAGCTTTTGACCCATTTCGATGTAGCCCAATTGTTATATGCTCCACCTGGTCCATATAATATTATGAATAAAGTCTATTACATATATAAGAGGCAGTTGCAATTTTGTAAATAAATTAAATTTATACAGTTATCAATCATACGATGATATTTTTATAAATATTTATTATCTGTCATTAAATAAAAGTTCATTAGTTTATTAAAAAAATGTTCATTAGTTTATTGAAAAAATATTCATTATGAATGAATTAAATGTTTATTAGTTTGTTGAAAAATGTTTATTATATCATTAAAAAAGGTTTATTACCAATAAAGTAAAGTTTCATTAGTTTATTGAGAGTATTTATTGCGAATAAACTGAAAATATTCATTATAAATGAACCAGAGGTTCATTAGTTTTTTGAAAAATATTCATTCGTTCATAAAGGTTCATTATTTTAATGAAAAAGTTTATTACGAATAAACTAAAAAGGTTCATAATAAATGAATTAATGGTTCATTAGTTTATTAAAAAATGTTTATTTCTTATATTAATACAAGTTTATTTTATTTTTGTGTACTTAATTTAATGAATATTTTTTATATTTTGATTTGTAGATATGAATTCATTTAATAATCTTTAAAGAAACTCAAAACATAATAAAAAAATTGAAACAAAACACTTCGGAAAAATAATAAATTGAGACAAATAGTATCTGGAAATGATTAGATTTTATTTTAAAATAAAATGAACATTTATCAATAAACTAATAAACTTTTTTTCTAATAACTAATGAACCTATATCAATAAACGAATCCATATAAGTTTGTTTTATTTACAAAATTGTCACCATATTTTTATTACTTCTTTCACACATGTTTAGTTTATAATATTATGTGGATCAGAATACACAATATAATTTGCGAATGTAGCCAATCTTAACTAACAAACAAAACTTTGGCTGATTATTTCTATCGACTTATTTTAGTTTTTCATCTATAAATGCAAAAGAAACAAAGATAATAAGAGACCGTGAAAGTGTTAAATTATGTTTCGAAAAATGTTATTTGTCCTGTTTGTTTTAGTCTACAAATTAGAGTTGCTCAGCCTGCAGGAATTACTATTAATTTTTGACCAATAACATAAGGCAGTATATAGAAGCATAAATAAGTTAAACTATATATAGCATTACTGTTATGTTTCTCGGAAGATTTTGTCAACCTGATATTGTACAGTTTAGTTTCCTATTCTGAAAATTGTGGGCTTTACAAAGGTATAAAATGTCCTTAATTTTATATATAGCCACTCAATTTGATTCTTATTGTAATAAAATTATAAAATTTGTTTCAAAAAATTTATTCAATTATATTTTCATTTCATTAAAATTATTTCTGATCAATTTTTTGATTTAGGTAACCAGAAAATTGAAGTGGCAGTTGATGTGTCATCGGAAGTCTAATGTGGTAGTTGAAGCGTCAACGAAAATCTGACGTAACAGCTGATGTATTACCAAAAATTAGTATTGAATGCCTTTAATGAAATGAAAATATAGTTCATCAATTTTTTTTGAACGAAAAAATATTTTGTAATTTTACTGCAATAGAAACAAAGTTAATCCGTACATTATATAATAAATCTATCATACAAACAGAACTGCCAGAAAAGAAACTTAAGCTCTATACTTTTGATATGTCAAATGCTTTAACAACTGGCAAGAAATTCATTTCCTTTTCATTTTTGACTCATTTCTACTGAAATTTAAATTGAAATTGAATTTGGTGGGGTTTTCCCAAATTGATTTCCGATGTTATTTTCCTAAACATAGTAATTTGCAGGGAATTAGAAATGATTGATCAACACTAGAAAGCAAATATTTGAGCTTTCACTCGTGCGGTTTCTTGCTATTATCACAAAGTCTATGTACAATAAAAATTCGAAATTCTCCTTTGTCAAAAAAGTAGTATTAAAATCAATTTCAATGAATTTACATAAACTAGTATACATAGATACAGTGAATCCTATTCGGCTATTTGTAATGCAACCCTTTTTTTTTTCAAAAAAAAAAAGTGAACTGAACTGATAAAAAACGACAACTAGCGAAAATAAGTCACCCTACAAATATATGATACAGTCAATTATGTGAATCCCAAATCTGTAATCTTCACAAGCAATGAAATCAGCTGCAAAGTTGGCTTTCCGATATATGTGAACAAAATGAACATTCCAAAACCTGTGCATCAAATCCCCTATAGCTCCCTTCAATAAGAGAATGATAGTGATTAAATACATTCTAAAGAAATTTTTACATAGACTCAATATCATGTCATTTATAAACTAATCTAATAATATAATGGTATATTTTATTATTTTAATCTTATTGGTTGATTTAAATACAATATACATATATATCACTCTATGATTGGATTAAATATATTTATAATTTTATCTAACATCCCACCTACCATTGATCATTTCAATCACACAACGATATATTTTTATGTCAAGTAGATGCATGCATCCTCCTAGCCCACAAAAGCAAATAGGCCGAAGTACAATTTCCTTTAATTTACATTGTGAATTTTTGTTGCATACGAGGCTTTAGGCCAATGCTACCTAAGATGGATTTAGACTTCGGAGCGTTACGTGGCCTCGAGGCTCAAGAAAAATTTCAAAATTGGAAAACAGGAGGAAAAGAGAAGTTCTTTTGATTAGGCATTGAATTCATGCAATCTCGTTTTTGTATATGAAAGTTTCATATATCATTCTTTCATCAAAAGTTAACGACTGCTTCCTGCTAAACTATAGCATAAAGAGTTCATAGAAGAGAACTAATTTGAAGGGAAATTTCGTTTGGGATTCGTTTGCATCCCATTGCTGAACTCAATTATTATAAGTGATCGAATCAAAATCCCTAAAGTCAGGATGACAAAAAAATCTAAATCAGAGGAGCAAAATAGGCTCATAATATCTTTTAGGAGGACAAATTTTAAAAAATAATATAAATTTAAGGACGGTTCGTGAGCCCGGGTCCAGGTCCAGTGGTTTCTAAATAGATATTTGTGTCAACTATCTGTGGCGGTCTGTTTCAGAAGAACAAATTAAAAAGCTAATGGTGTCGGTTAGGGATGTGCAATTGGTTTAAAACCGAACTAATTGAACTATTATGGGAGGGCACCAACTCAATCGATATACCTATAAACTAATTTGCACTGAACCGATATATATAGGTTCGGTTAATTCGGTATATATATAAGTCTAACAATTAAAATGTATAAGAACTGAACAACTTGAAAAATTGAGACTTCAACCATCACAATAGCGGCAGATTCAGAATTTTTGTACAATATGGTCCATACTACATTAGAGGAAACAGATGACTGTAACGTAAAAATAAAAAGAATAAAACGTTGAACGTATATTTTAAAACAACGTGAATATAAAACTTTCATATATTTATTTTCGTATTTACTTTGCTTAGCTTGATTGGTAGAGGTTGATGCTTTCAACGCTCAAATTTTTGAAAGATTCTCCAAAAACCAATTGGCTGGAAAAAGTAGCTCCCTCTGTCTCTATAACCGTGTGGAAAAAAACCCCGCATTTCTAATTTTTGAACGAACAGAGAAAACCAACCATTATATATATAATTCTTGCTTTGTAAACTGCAGTTCAACAGTCAGTGTCTGCTAGAAATATCAGTATACAGTTTGAGATGGTCAAATACTTGACAATGATGTTTGTGCGTATAACTATGAAATTTCTTGAAACAAAAATGCTCCATAACTTTCATTTTTGTTTTTCGAGGATAAGCAGAGCCTCTTCTTAGGGCCCTAAATATTTGGAATCTTACAGTCACTGTCTCAGCTTAGTTGGATGTTTTAGGATAGTATTTCCGCTACAATTTGCGGAAAAAGCGTCCTCCACTAAGATATTTAGGGAGGACAATTGGATCTCAACTCGTGAATTCCCGCTTTGAACGGAGTCAGTTTTTTAACTTTTGACCGAATTATAATTGAATTTCAAGAAAGCTGGAAATAACATTTAGCGGAAATTAGTTTAGAACGGTATTTATATATCTCGTTCTATGTCCATCCCGATGTATACTTATTTATTAATTAATTTTATTTTTCTACTGAAAACTAATTTATTATAGTATTTGAAAAATTATTTTTTTAATTTAAATAAATATATTAAAATGTAATTCTCACATTACATTAGAGAAAAATCTTAGAATTATCCTCATGTAAAAAAATTAATTTATATCATATAACTACAAATTTAATTATAATAATTAATAAGTTCATCGTTGGACTTTAGTTGAATCTTTAAAAAATAGGTTATAGAGAATATTCAATTCCGTTTGGGATATCCGATCCCGCTTGAATGGAAATATGGGACAGAAATAAAAATAAAAATATATAATCGGAAAAAGAGACGGAGAAAGAGAAATTTAACCCTTGACATGCCCAGTTGCTCCACCTAAACATAGTTTTGCAAAAGAAAAATCTAAAAGAGGCAACGAATTTACAGATCAGCCATCATCAACGTGAAGCCGTCAAACACATGGGACCCAATAAAGAAAAAGTGGATCGACTGACCCACTAACAGAAGCTGAAGGTCGACCACGTGGCAGAAAAACAGAAGAACCAGTCCCTCAATATCAGTTGCTATTATTTGAAAGAAACTGCCTCACGGCTTCGTCTGCAGCCTTAATTCTATATTGTTCTTTTACATACACCTAATGGCTAATGCACGAGTTCCTCATGTACTTAGAAAATGAGAGCAAATTTGACTAAAAATAAAAGAAGTTCAAGAAGCATCAACGCCCCTTCGAGAGCTCTTTCCTTTGTTTTTTTCTTTTCTTTTCTGCCTTGGTTTAATCATTTCCTTCAGATACCAACTAATGTTGCTTTATAATATGCCCTATTTGTTAAAATTAAAATTTGAAAAACTGATACTTTAATCGTCAGAAACAATTTCAAAATCAGCCCAAGATTAAAGTTTACACCAAACTCAAACCAATTTTGTAAGATCCAATCAATTGGAACTAATTCAATTGGCATACTAAATATAAATTAATCGTGATAGAGATTTTAAATTTAACATTCAGGGAAAAAAATTTACATTATTGTTTTCATCTTCTTTTTTTTCTTTGAGAAAAAAAAAGTTAATCCACACTTTCTGTAATTTGTATCTATGTATGATTACACATGGGCATGGGCATGTGGTAGGGACACCGTTCATACAGACACCTCTGATGTTCTGGCAGCGGCGTTACCGGATCTTGGTTGCCGTAGAAGATCTATCAATGTCTCCGCCTGTCCGCACAACACGACACACAAATGCGACAGCAAAAACTCAGTCTTATATTAGATAAAAAATTATAAAAACAAACAAAATATTCCAAACCCAAAAACCTCTGATGGTTAAGACTTCACACTCATTCTAACTAATATTCTACGACTTTCATTTCAATTTCATGGCTTAATTAATAAAATCAGAGTAATCACCCAAAGCAAACAAAAGGAGCAGAAAAGGACATTATGTAATTTGGGAAATTCAGCATTGAAATGACATGACGTCTAAATTTGGTTGGAACTAAATTTTTTTATACAGAAATTCGACTGGATATTTGAATTCCAAAATTCAAACTTTTTACCGTTATAGTTAAAAGATCAATACCCTCAACTATCTGGTTAGCTGATGAGTACCAACCACTAATCTAATGTCTAAGCTAAAACTTATTGAATGGTTGGGGATTAAATTTATAAAAAGATCTTAAAAATAAACAGAGAGAAAGTGAAACAGGTGTCTAACGTGGCCAACCACTGTGTCTAAATTCGGGCAAAAAAGCAAACAAAAAGACATTGATTTTGGATATAGCAGTTCCACGTCAGTAGCCATTATACTGTCGACCGGAGATTCTGAATTGGCTTACCTTTTGTTTGGCACGATTGGTGCCGGACTGTGACAAAGCAACCAAGGGAGGAATCGCTCCTTCTCGGGTTACCATAGCACGATGCATCAAATTATCCTCGCAAAGCTGCAACAACATACAAGCTGCGACCTCCTTCTGCCTCTGTGACCCTACCTCTATGATTTCCACCAGCACCGGAATTCCCCCTTCCTCTACCAAGGCCGTTCTCGCTTCCGGAACTGAAATTAAAACATTCAACACGAAGGCTGATTTGTCCACCATGTTTGACCCGAAATCAGCCATAAATTCCACCAGTGGCTTCGTGATCCCTGCTTGGACGGCCCTAATCTTGTTCTCCTTCGCCGAACATAGAGAATATAGTGTCGTCGCTGCGTCCTTTTTCCCACGAGATCCCCCTGTTTCTAGTAAGTTCACCAGAGGCGGAATAGCTCCAGACCGTCCAATTGCAATTTTGTTTTCTTCAATTTGCGAGAGACGAAGCAGAGCACATGCCGCGTTTTCCTTCGCCGTTGATGTCCCTATTCTCAAGGCCCTAACCAGAGGCTTAATAGCTCCTGACGAAGCAATGGCTTCCTTGTTCTCATCGCAGAGAGACAGGTTCAAAATCGCCGTAACACCATTCTCTTGAAGCTGAGGATCCGATGACGATATTAGAGAAATCAGAGGCTTAATTGCTCCAGCTTTAGCGATTTTGAGGCGATTCTCTGGCTTATTCTTGGCCTGGAGCCTAATCTCCATAGCCGCCTGCTTTTGCTCGTTAATCGAACAGGATTCTAGATCCAAAACAAGCTGCCGAATAAAATCGTCGGAATTCTCAGATGCACAGGCTACCAATAACCGCCGGCTCTCAGATGACGCCGTAGGAAATTCACCGGATCTGTCGCTGTTACAGTCACTGAAAGCATAGGAAGCATCATTAACACAAGCATCATTAACACTTGCATCATCGAAACTCCTCCCCATATAGGTGAAACTTGCTGGATTTTCATTCTCCATCACTCTTACAATCTTCGTTTACCGCATCAAAATCAGCGGGCAATAAATTCGGGTTAGGAGATCCGGAATGAAAGAAATCGGGTT
>CATIWF010086560.1:0-35458 GCA_949630135.1 Balakata baccata
TAAAGCATTTATTGAATTAATAGGAATTTTTTAGTAGAAAAAAAATAAATTTTTGGAGAAAAAGGAAAAATGAAAGTAAAAGGAGAAAAATAGTTTGGAGGATGAAAAATAAGGAAAAATGAAATGTTTACAAAGATTAAAAAATATATATATATATATTGGAAAAATTTTTGGTTACACCGGAAAGCGTGTTAGGTGACCGAAATTTCGAATTATCCGTCAAACAAGTGTAACGAGAAAATATAATATCGATATGAGAGAGCGGGAATTAGTTGGGAGTTTTATTTTCAATAGAAAATATATTAAAAGCGACTTTGTAGTTAATCAGAAATTATTGTTGTTCAGGCGCAATTACGAGACCGGCGCCAAAGGAAGACCGGGGAAAAGAACCGGCAGATATCGGCACGTGAAAGTTGAGGTCTGTACAGTAATTTATAATTTTAGCCATTAAATGTTTAAAATATGATTTTAATGAACTTTTTATTTAAATGAGTTTATATGAGAAAATAGTTTGAAATATTATGAAAATACATATTTGACAAGAATTTGATATTTTAGCTCATATATTAGCATAGACGATAGTCTAGGGAGTTATTGACATGTCAATAGGGTTATTGGCCTGGTGGGTTTCCTGTGGTCATGTATTATACTTTACGGTCCGGTAGGTTTTCTGTGGTCGTATGATACATATATTCTGTCCGGTGGGTTTCCTGGGATCGTGTGATAAAATTTATTCACATATTTTCTCTGATCCGGTGGGTTTCTTGAGATCATGAAATGATATGTACCCCTCGTTTCCCTGTGATTAGTCTATGATGATTTAATATATGGACATGACAAGAAATTTTTATGAATTTATGATATTGATGAAAAAATTTTATATTTGATATTTTCTATATGACTGCTATTATAAATTACTGTACCACTAAGTTGTATAACTCAGCGCAGGAGTTTGTTTTTCACTCGCGCAGGTTTAAAGTGAAAATAAAGCGACAAGTATTGTATATATAAAGTCGCTAATAGTGGACCCCACAATATGGAGCCCACCAGTAGCGGCAGCCATTCCAAGCGGGTTGGCTTTTCTTTTGTATTTTATTATTATGATATTAGTGTTGTAAAAAAAAAAAATTAAATACTCACATATAAGGGAATATAAAAGAGAGCGAGTTTAAAATTATATATTTTTGTTTTATATTTTATTCTACTTAAAAGAAAAATGTTATAGTATTTTATATTATTTACAAATGTTTTGATATTTGGTTTTGTAAACCGTAACACTACTTATCAGTTTGGTATACGATGGTGTATACGGAAGGATAAAGGGTGTTACATTTTAGGAGTTGCAAATGGTCGTCCCTACACCCTTAATTCTCGAAGAATCTACATTTCTTCCATAGAATTAAACATTGTGCCCATTTTGAAATACTCACACTCCTGTACTAAATGTCAGAGATTTTATAGAGTGAGAAAGATATTTACCAAAGCTTCTTAAAAAATAATTAGATTCTGAGTTCACCATATAAGCCAAATTACACTAACGATAGTGGTGTTGGTAGTAGAAATATTATTTGAATTGAAGGGAGTTCTAAGTCTCGGTCAAAATTATAGATTTCAAAAATTTTTAATTTTACCGAAACATACAATCAAATATTGCATGACATAAAAATACATTTTTCATGTTAAACTTGAGCATTTATCTATAACTTTTATGGATAAAATCAATTTTACCAAAATCATCCCATGATTTTAAAAAAAAAATGGAAAATAAAATAATTAAGACAAATCTTTTATTACCGAGTTCACCAAAGTGTAAACCAAGCAAAAATACCAAAAGTTTTAGTTGCGTTGATAAAACTCATTTTTGCTAGTTTCAGATGTATGATCATAAATTTCTCCTTCTGACAAATTTATAAGCTATTAACACTTTATGAGTTTTTTCTTAATATTTTCTTTCAATGCTCATATCATATGAAAGGAAAAAAATTTTTAAGAACAAAAATGATTTTTGCTCGAGAGAAAAATTTTTGAACTAGACGAAAATTTTTTTAAACTCACCAGAAGAAGATTAAGAAGAGAAGAAAG
This sequence comes from Balakata baccata, assembly GCA_949630135.1. Classification (NCBI taxonomy): domain Eukaryota; kingdom Viridiplantae; phylum Streptophyta; class Magnoliopsida; order Malpighiales; family Euphorbiaceae; genus Balakata; species Balakata baccata. The sequence goes on from CATIWF010086560.1 coordinate 2,083, forward strand.
AAAAAATGGCCAAAGGGCCAGAACCAATTCAAACCTCATTGAATGAGGTTGGCAGACGGTGGAAAATTTTTTTTTGACTTTTTTCTTTTTTTTTAATTTTTTATTTATGATACAATGATGGTGTAACAATTGTATAGCTAATTTTCTAGCTACCATCATTAATCATAGAATCAATCTTCTCTTCTATTCTCTTAACCATAGTAATTACTTTAATAACTTAATTAAATTATTAAAATTTTAATTAACACTTTAATTAAAATTATAAATAAGAGAAATAGTTAAAATTAATCAACATTAATTTTAGTTCAAAAATATATGTGATCATTTATAATTTAATTCTTAATTAAATTACTTCCTATATCTTTATATGAACTAGACTAATAATGTATTTTGGGTGTGACTTATAAGGTCAATAATTTTATCGGAACGGAAATATAATATTATATCGGACATAATTTCCGAATTCCTCGTATACCCAGATATATTAAATATCCTTATGGAATTCTCCTTTTAATTATCGATAAAATCTCAAATATTATTTTGACCTCTAAATCATAATATTAAATCCTCTCGTTATGATCCCGATATTGATTAGGATCACAGTATGTCAAACTCTATTGGTCAATATTCTAATTAGTGATAATTTGCTTTCTGATTAAAATAAAACTTATCATTATTAATCTAATTAATAATTCAATCTTATATTGAATAAGTCATATTTTTTCTGGCTATGAATTTATTTTATCAGAACCAAAATATCAACTTTATTAGGATCTTGCCCTGGTGCTACAGGGTAACGAGTCCTATTATTGGTAATCTCATGTCTCACTACATGACTAACTGTGGTGACTATGAGCCGGATTATCAAGCACGGATAGTTCAGTACAAGGCAAGAGCACCTCTACAGCTACTAATGAAAGGACAGTCTTGATACCTCAAGTCAAAGGACTTCGAGTCATATAAGACCCATATATTATGACAAAAATAATAACTGTTGACATCTAGCACTATCTATGCGGTTATTATTAGATATCACTGTTCGGTACCCTTAACTCTTTAAGAACCTACTGATTTATTTAGATATCATTATATCATGGAGAATGAGATTCCTCCTCAAAATAAATCATGTGATAATCTAGAGGTTCAATGAATGCTCAATTTATTGTCCTATACTGACTATGAACATTTTTAAGATTATCTTTTATCAGAGATATTTATCTCGTTATTATCAACAACTTGATAATAAATTTTTTGTAGATAATCAAATGGCAGTATATTTCATAGTATATTTAACTACTGCATTTATAATATAATCAACTCATTGAATATTTATTTATTATGAATGTGAAATATACATGTGTCCATTGTGGTATAATAATTAATATATAAAAAGTTGTGAATGCAGTAGGGCATACACACCACTGATAACAAGTGGTTCTTCAAAAAGCTCATAGTTGTAAACTAAAGCTAGCTCAAGAAGCATCATGTAAAAGATCATATTTCTCTTATGGAAAAGATTTAAAATAGATATCCATAACTCCACAAATGAAAATGAGATAAAAATGTGGTCCATGGTTTCAAAGTGACAGTGACTAGCTTCTTTTCCTTCATATTACCTACCCATAAAAAATTTCTAATACATTTTTCCATCTGTTTCGGCATAGCCTTTGGCTATTTATACACCATGAATGAATAAATGTAAGAACTCATCAAAACTGAATTAATTAAAGTCAACATTCCCGCCATTGACAGACTACCACCCTTTCGTGATTTGAGCTTGCGAAGTATTTTTCCTACAGTTGGTTGCAACCATTTTTTCCTTGGTGCTCCTATGAACATAGGAACTCCAAAATAGTTGAAAGGAAACTTTCCGACTTTTATCCTTACTATATCTTTCAATTTGTTAGCATGTCCATAAGTGATCATTTTACCACAGGAGATTAAATTTTGCCCAATTAATCCTGTTAGGAAGATGATGCACCAATAAGATGGCATGAATCGGTAGCAAACAAAAATTTTATTCTTAATAGATTTTTTGAGTGTTGAGCAATATACAAACAAAAGATAAAATGTAAAAGAGCAAAAGAAGATTACATAAAAAGATTTACAAAGGTTCAGATGTTAACAAACCCTAGTTTCATCTCCAACCATAATTGAGAGTTATATTATCTCAACTTAAGATACAATAGAGTTTTTCTAATTCACTAACAACTAAGTGTTTTCCTAAAAATTATACCAAACCTAAAAACTTTGTGTTTTAATGACTTATACAACCCAGCTAAGGTTTTTCTTACTAGGTTTACTCGTACAACCTATTCTAAGTGTTTAAGGTTTATACTTTAACTTTTTTACAAAAAGAGTTGGAAAATAAATTTACAATAGTTTGGCATACTTAGAAATATTGTTCTTATGTTCTAAAATCTTTTGGAAGTCTATATATAAGGTTTATCTTCTAATTAGTAGTTACAAATGAATATCATTACTTTAACATTCTAAAGATTATTTATTTAATAAAGTTTGATAGAGTGAAATCGCGATCGCAATTCTTCAATTATCTGTTATAGCTTTACACATGATAGCATCTGATTTTTCCTTTTGTGCAACGACTAGTCAAGTCAACATTCGCAAGCGCGACAAATATTTTCCCGGTCGTGATTTTCTTCTTTCTATTCAAGACAATGTTGTTTCCCTATAGTGGTATACTACTGGGTCTCAAGGGACTTTTGTCTCGAGCGTGAAATCTTTCCCGATCAAAAACTTTAAACGTTCATATAGCCGTTAGAGATCTTAGAGGCATGTGACAACTTCTGGTTGAGGATCTTAGGGACATGCAAAATTCCCATGCGCAAGTGTGCTTTTTTCCAGCCAATCAACCAGGTCTTATCATGAGCTAGATTAGCAAAGCGCGATTGTGCTTGTCCTTTCACTAGCGCAATTTACCTCTTGTGAGCATGTATTACAAGCCATTTTGTTTCTTCAAATGTTTCACTAAGTAAACATTAGAGCATTGACTTGAAGTTTTGTATGCTATAAAATAACACTTAAATAAACATATTAGGAACATTTAATTTAATTACCAAGATAAAAATATAGATTGATTACCCTTAAATCAACAATATTTTTTTTTTTATTTTGACAATCAAACTAAGCAAAATAATAAATTTGATCATACAAAACTGATATTAACATATTGAAAAACTTCAAAGATAAGTTTCAAGGCAATCTGATATTGTTATCAATTTAGGGGTGAGCATTCGATCGGTTCAGTTTTGAATTGAACTGAATTTAGAAAAACTAAACTGAAGATAATTCATGAAAATCGAACTAAATAGATTAACATTTAGAACTAGTCGAAATATTTCAATTTACTTCGGTTCTGTTTAATTGGTTTTGTTAACTAATTAATTAAATTTATATAAAATATAATAATAAAACAATAATAATAATTATTGTTATATTTTATCAATTATAATAGATTAGAACCAAATACAATAATGTTATTAATTATGATAAAATTAAACAAATTATCATAACTTTATCAAATATAATATATAAGTTATAATTAAATAATATAACTATAAATTAAGATAAAATAACATAAATCTTGATAAATTGATATGATCATTACTTCATCAGCTACCATAATTATCATAAATTAAATTTAGTTACCATAATTTTATAAATTATTATAAATTGAAATCAATTATCACAACTTTATAAATTAGTACAAATTAAAATTAATTATTATAGCTTTATTAATTACACCGAATCAAAATTAATTAATATAAATTAAAATATATTTTCATAGTTCATGACTTATCTTACCATAAATCAAAATAAAATATTATAAACTATAATTTTTTATCTAAAAATTATAATAAATTATTAAAAAAATATATATGATATATAAATAAAATTCGGTCGGTTAGTTTAATAATTTTTTGAACATTTAAAATTGAACCAAATAAATTGAAATTGAAATGCAAAATAGAACCAAATAAACTAAAAATTGAACAAACCGAACTAAATAGCATTCAATTTGGTTCAATTTTCGGTTTTACATATCATAGTTATCATGTTTAATTATATGGTCAAACATAGTTCAAAAAGTCATACTTTTTATATTGAATTATAAGTCTGAATTTTAAGTAATGTTTATACCATTTTGATTATGTTACTCTCATTTCTCTCCCTTTTGTCAAGATTACAAAGAAATAGAGGCGAATAAGCATAAGATCAAATACTTAGGGCATAAAAATGGAGAGAAAAAAAATACAAGATACCAAATTATATTAAACATAAATATCAATTACATAAAAAAGAACATGGAAATAGAAGATTAAACAATCAGACTTCAAAATAAATATATTAAAATTGAAAATTAAATGTGTGATGCATGATTTGAACAAAAAGATTTAAAAATAGAATTATGGCTTAAAAGAATAAGGAAAGATCATCATTTCCATCATCATTGCCTTCATTATCCTCCCCTTCAAGTTTTTCTCTTTCTTCACTTATAAACTCTTCATTGCATACTTCCATAACCGAGTGTGCTTATAAGGCCTTCATGTCCATGTGAAGATGCATCATCATCCTCATAGGCTTCCTTTCCATAGGAAGTGGTTGAGATAGAGGAGGTGAGGCTTGTGAAGGGCCGATTGCAGGTTCTTCTTGTGGTGGTTGGTCTCTAATTGCAAGTCTTGTTCTTTTCTCCTTTGAAAAGTCGAAGATGTTTGAATACCTTATTCTCCTAATGTATGAACATAAGCATCATCACCAACCTTCCTTATTGCCTTTGCACTTAGGAGATAAGGGATGTCCATCAAATTATCTCCAATTAGTGGTGAAAACAATTTCTCATAAAATATTTGAACATTTAGTGGGTAAACCATTTCATCACTAAAAGTCTGCGATACAGGGCTTCAACGTGAATATCTTATTCCCTGCAAAAGATCAACATTTAGTGGTGAATTTATATTTCCTCTCTAAGATTTTTAGTGATGCATTTTTAGCGGCAAACTAGTGGAGAAATTCTTTTTTTGCCATAAAATCCTTAGTGGCGAATTTTGTAGATATAGTGGCGAAATTTCTCTCTACTAAAAGTGTAGTTTGTTGTAGTGATATGGCAGCCTCTAGTTTGCCTTTTTATGCAACGACTCTTCAATAGCTAGTCCAGTCAGCATTTGCGAGCGTGACAAATATTTTTCCAGTCGCGATTTTCTTCTTTCTATTCAGGACAATGTTGTTTTCGGATCATGATTTGCTATTGGATGTCATGGGACTTTTGCCCTGAGCACAAAATCTTTTTTGGTCAGGAACTTGAAAGTTTATATAGTTGTTACTCTTATGGATAGGTGGCAACTTCTAGTGAGACACTTTCCAACAGTCTTGAATATTTGAATTTTGCTCTAGCGAAATTTTCATGCTCTAGCACGCTTGCAAGCAGCTAGGTCTTTATCACGAGCTGGTTCTTTATCACGAGCTGGTTTACAGAAGCATGATTGTACTTTTTCTTTTGCTAGTACGATTTGTCTCTCACGAGTGCATATTACAGGCCATTTTGTTTCTTCAAATATTTCACTAAGTAAACATTGACCTATAGACTTGAAACTTTGTATGTTGTAAAATAATACTTAAATAAACATATCAATAACATTTAATTTAATTATAAAGATCGAAATAGAGATCAATTACCTTAGGTAAACAAATTCCATAGCCTGACATAGCTCCATAAACATCAAATACATGATCAATAGTTTTCATGTTTTTGACACTAGCTTTAGGAAATATAACATCATCTTCAAATAAAAAATGTGAAGGAAAAGAATCTCCCCTTGTGTATTGCATAGGCTGAAGGTTTTTTGCAGCTATTAGTTTAGTCAACCACCTGACATTGAAGAGAGAGAGAGAAAAAAGGAAATTGAGGGAGAGCAAAATTCTATAATATAGACCTCAACAATATTTTCATGTCAAATTTTAATTAAAAGAAATAGATGAAATGTTAACAAAAGGGTTAATCAAATTGAAATAACTCTTAAATTTCAGAATTAGAAGTCCTAAAAGGAAAAAAATGAAAATGATACCATTTCAACTTTTTTTTTTCAAACATCTCCCTCAAATTTTCCAGGTACTTCGTACTAAATAAATAAGAATTTGAGACTTTTCATTAAATAAGAAGAGACTTATTTCATTCAATATTGAGAGTTATGCATTTCAAATTTTCACTAAGAAATATCAAGATATATATATTTTTTTCCAATTTCCTCTAACTTTGTTAAGGATTTTACAAAAGGAGAGATGTAAAGGTGGATTTCTTTAGGTGGAGATTAATTATCTAATTAAGGGCAATTAAGTACTTTACCTTTGTCTTAATGTATTCCTTAATTATTATGTAAAAATCTCAATCGATTTATATTCAGAAATAAATGGAATAATTAACCTTTAAAAAAGGATGAAAATTCATGACTAAGATTATAAATGAATCATTTTGCCCTTGAGCTATTCATATTTCCGTTTAGAAAAAAAAAATTAATTCGAGATTATTCGTTAATCTTAATGAACCGAGTTTAAGATCAAATTTAAACTCGAAAATTTTTTCAAGGTTGAGCTCAAATTTAATACTTTTTGATTCGTTAGTTCGCGAACATATTCGTTTAAGAGCATATGAATGTATTGTTTAAAAGCTCACAAATATGTTGTTTAAGACTCGTTTATTATTATGTGTAATATCATTAATATATTTATAGATTGTTATTGAGTTTGTTCTTTTGTTATTATTAGTTAATGATCCGAAATTGAACTAACATCATCAAGCATAATAAATGAGTTATTCACAAACCGAACTTAAGATGCTCGTGAGCTTAATCATTTTAAAACGAACCGATTTTAAGTTCTAATACAAAAATTGGAATTGAACTTGAGCTTGTAATAAATTTAAAATGAGCCGAGTTGGAACTCATTAAAATTTGACTCACTTAGGCTCAATTACAGTCCTACTCATGAGCACAATCCTGATCAAATAAAAACATAAAAAACAATATTAAAAGAAAAGTTCAAAGACCAAATGTCAAATAAAAGTATAGACACTATTTTAAAACTAATCTCAATATATTAAAAATATATATATATATATATATATAATATATTAAATATATATATATAAATAAATAAATATATATATATATATATATACCGACCACAGAAATTTTAATTAATTTTGGTTAATCATATTAATTTTGGTTAATCATGTGTTTGATTCTGTCAGCTTTGCACACCCATCAACCATAACTTAATTTATATATATTTAGAGACATTGCCTTTCATGAAACAATGGTCAGCAGTGTGAGATCAGCTATTGTGATTGAAATAAATAAATAAATAAATAAATAAAAGAGGAGGGTTAGTTAACTTTACAAGTCTTATGTCTTATAATTTTATACCTATGCTCTTATATATATCTATTCGATGAACTTTGACTTAATCTATTTGTTTTGTGTTAAAAATTTTGTTTAATTAGTATAGAGATAATTATAAAAAATAAATTGAACTTTTAAAGTTGTATCAACATTAAATTATATATTATATTTTTTTATTTAAATATACAAACATTTAAAATTTTATCAAATTATGAACCGGTAAAATTTTATTGATATGATATAAAATTCCAGCGAGATTAAAAATATTATACTGATTATGAAACTGAGTTATTTTAGAAATTTTAAAATACCATAATTTTTGTTATTTATAAAATTTTAAAACCTAAATCTCTCTTAAAATTTGAAAAATAATACATGTAGTTGTCGTATTTAGGAGTTGTCTAATCAATAGAGTAAGGAGAAATAAAATTTTTACTGTTAGCAGGGTTTCACATGAAATATTTAGACTTTAAAATTAAAAAAAAAACAAAATGATAGCATTTTAAAGTTTATAAGATGACTCAGTTTTCTAATTAGCACAGTCTTTTTAATTTTGCTGGAATTTTATGTCATATCAATAAAATTTTGCTGGAATTCATAAATTAATAAAATTTTAGAAATTTGTGCGTTTAAATAAAAAAAAAATAGAAAGTACAATTTTATTTTAATAAACTTTAAAAGTTCATTTTATTTTTGGCCATTATCTCATTAGTATATGTAATATTTTAGATTTTTTTTAAAAATTTTTTTTCTAATTAGTGGGCTGCACAATTGAAAGTAGTCACTCTTACACTAATATAAAAATAATACCTCCTATGAATATTGGTGAATGTTTAAAAAAAAAAATCAAATCCAAAATTTTTTTTCCAATTTTTACGAGTGAAAATATGCTATCCTTTTTGACATTCTCTTGTTCTAAGTTAATTATTAGGATTAAGTTAGATTTTATATCCTGATTAACATATTGTCAAATCCATCAATCTTATAATATTAAATAATTCTGAAATATTCAGTCTTATTAATCTTATGCTCAAGATATTCTAAGTCTAAACATGAAAAGACTATTAAATTTTCATCTCATTTGAGCTAACCTCGAGGAGTTTGGATTTATATATCTATTTTGAACAAAGTTGAGTAATTTTCCTTCTTTTTTTTGAAACTATAGGTTCAGTTGGAGACTTGGAGATGTTGTTATCATGATGTGTTTGCCATAATATATTCATTTCTTTTAAATATTAAATAATATACCACAATAGACACATGTATATTTCATATTCATAATAAATAAAAATATTTAAATTGTTGATTAAATTATGAATGTAGTAGTTACATTACATTATGAAATACAACTCATTGGTTATCGATATAAAATTTATTATTAAGTTGTTGATAATAATGAGATAAATATATCTGGTAAAAAATAATATTAAAAATGTTTATAATCGGAAAATTACAGTGAATTGGGCATTCATTGAGCATTTAAGTTATCACATAATTTATTATGGGGAGGAATATCATTATCTATGATATAATAATATCTGGATAAATCAGTTAGTTCTTAAAGAGTTAAGGGTACCGAACAGTAACGCCTGATAATAACTGCACATGTAGTGCTCGATATCAATAGTTATTATTTTGGTCATAATATATAAGTCTTTTATGACTCAAAATCATTTGACTTGATGTGTCAAAATTATCTTTTCATAGATGGCTGCAGAAAGTGCTCTTGCCTTATACTAGGCTTTCTATGCTTAGTAATTCGGTTCGTAGTCACTAACTGCTATGCTTAGTAATTCTGTTCGTAGTCATCATAGTTAGTTATATAATAAGACATGAGATTATCAATAATATGACTCGTTATCCTACACCACCAGAGCAAGATCTTAATGAAGTTGATATTTTAATTCTAATAAAATATATTCATGACTATGAGAAATACGACTTATTCGATATAAGATTGACATTATTAATTAGATTAATAATAATAAATCTTATTTTAATCAGAATACAAATTACCACATATTAATATATTGACTAATACGGTTTGACATACTGTTACCCTAATCAATATCAAAATCATAATAAGAGGACTTAATATTATGATTTAGAGGTCAAATTAAAATTTGAGATTTTATCGGTAATTAAATGGAGAATTTCGAAAAGATACTTAATGTGTTCTGGTATACAAGGAATTTAAAAATGGTGTCCGATATCATATTAAAAGTTAATATTATATTTCAATTCCTATAAAATTATTGATCTTATAAATCACACCCAAATTATATTATTTGACTAGTCAATATTTATGATGTGGAAATTAATTTAATTGATAAATAAACTAGAAATTATCACTTATATTATTTGAATTAAAATTAATATTGATTAATTTTAACTATTTTTCCTATATATATATAATTTTAATTAAATTATTGATTAAATTAACATAGTGATATATTAAAATAATTATCATGATTAATTGAAAAAATATTAATTTTTTGATTAATGATAATGGTTAGAGAAATAAACTATGCTATTAATTTTTTTTAAAAGAAAAAGAGTCATCATTCCCGTTAATTTCGTTTGCCAACCTTAATTAAGGTTGATTTTTTTTTTCTTTCTTTGCTATTAATATATTTCCTCTTCTGTTGCCATTTGCTTCTTTTTCTTGTTCCTCTTCGGTTCCAATTTTCTTTCAATTCTTTGTTTTCTCTTTTCTTCAAAAGGTGTTGAAAGAAAGATACCAACAAAAGCTCCTAAAATATTAGTAATTTATAAATTTATAAAAATGAGATATTTTATAATAGTACATCTTGTACTAGTTAAAAAATATCATAAAAAATAATCAAAATTTTTGGTATTTTGCTTGGTTTATATATTTGATAAACTCAATACTAAAAGATTTTTTTTTAACCTTTTTATTTTTCTATTTTATTCTAAAAATTATGGAATGATTTTGAGAAATAAATATTATTTATAAAGGTTACAAAATATATTTTACTTAAATTATGGATAAATACTCAAGATTAACATGCAAAATGTATTTGCATGTCATGCAATATTTGATTGCATGTTTGAGTTAAATTAAATTTTTTTTAAAATTTCTAATTTTAAGCGAAATCTAGAGGTCATGTCAATCGAAAAATTACTTTCGCTTCTAATAGTTGTATCTACGAATATTGCCCAGTGGGTGAAATAATCAGATCTGTGAGGAAAAAAAAAAAGAAAAAGAAAAATCAACTGATGCGTGAAAATAGAAAATAAAGGGGAAAAATAAAAACAGCTAATGAGAAGAGGAAAAATAATAGTGTAATTTAAGTTGGGTCGGTGGTTTTCTCATTCAATAAATTAGGGATAATTTCCAAAAATAACTTGAATTTTTAATGTTGTATCAAAATTAAATTATAATTTTTATTTTCTTATTTAAATATATAAATTTTTAAAATTTTATCAATTTATGAATTCCGGCGGAATTCTGCTGACATAACATAAAATTTTAGCAAAATTAAAAAAATTATGGTGACTAAGAAACTGAGTCATCTTAAAAACTTTAAAACGCCATCATTTTTATTTTTTTTAAAATCTTACAATCTAAATCTCTCTTCATATTTGAAAAATAATACATATAGCTATTGTGATTGAGAGTTATCTGGTCAACAGAGCAAGAAAAAACAAAAATTTTACTATCAGTAGAGTTTTGACAGAGAAATTTATGTTTTAAAATTTTAGAAAAAATGAAAACGATGACATTTTAAAATTTCTAAAATGACTTAATTTCCTACTCTGTACAATATTTTTAATATCACTAGAATTTTAAGTCATGTCAGCAGAGTTACGCGGAAATTTATAGATTGATAAAATTTTAAAAATTTATGTATTTAAATGAAAATAATAGAAAATATAATTTAATTTTAATACAAATTTAAAAATTCAGATTATTTTTAGCAATTTTTTCCAATAAATCAAGGGATGTCAATTTTTCCCAACTCGTGATGCCCTATCTCAACTTTGCTTCGATACTTTTTTTGTATTGAGGACGGAGCAGAGACAGCATATACACTCTCTATTATGTTCCCACCCTAATAATTTTATTTTTATTTACATATAAAATATTTATTTACATTTTCATATAATTAATAAATTTAAAATAAAAATATAACATTTATTTAAAATTATATAATTAATTAAAATAATTAAAAAATAAAAATATAATAAAAATCAAGAATTGGGTCAGAGTCTGAAAATTCCGTCCCTATCAGGTGAGGGAATGGAGATAAAAAAAAATTTCCCATCAGGAAATTGGACAAAATCAGGGATGAGACAAAAGTTTTTGAAATTGGAGATAGAAATGGTGGAAGTTGCCCCTAATCCATCTCATTGCTAGTTTTAAAGAAGTTACTTTAAAAAGATATACAAAAGACATGTATAGCTTCTATAACTATCAGATTTTGTCATTGTTTACTTTTTTTATTCAAATTATCTATTATATTTTTTTTTCTATTATACCTCTTAAAATTTAAAAATATAATACATCGTGCCACCATCTGATGACATGACATATTAAAAAAATCATATCGATGCGTAAAATACAAGCATCAATCAATGAGCATATTATAAAAAAAATTGAATTTGTAAGGAACAAAATAAACTAAAAATAAAATATAAAAGCCAATTTAGATAAAAAATTAATTAAGAAAGCAAAATGACAACAGTAGACTATTACATAAGGTTGATTATGCCTTATACCGTTTAAAACTAAATTGGATAATTAACGTACGGTACTCAATCTACTAACATAATTTTATAAAATAGAGGTAGGAGGTATTTTAGATTACCATTAAATGTTCTAAAAGTAAGTTTTAAATTTTTTGAATTTAATTGATTGATTTTTTTTATAAATTTTTTTTTTCAAACATACTTATGAAAAAAAGTATATATTTACATCATTATAACAAAAAGCAGTTTTCAAAACTTAAAAATATTAAAAATACAAAATTTTAACAAATATTAAAAATACAAATTTTTAACAAAAAATGTTTTTCGCAAACAAAATGCCAAAGAGGTTTGTAATGTTTTCAATAGTTTATTTCAAGGAAAAAAAAAGGGAAAAAGAATCCAAGATCAAAAGAGATCCAATTAAATAGTGAAATTCCTATATAGACTCAACCTACTATGTCATTCATAAACAAATATAATCATTTATTGATATGCATTTAATTGTTTTATTTTCATTGGTTAATGTGAATATAAAATACACATATAAATTGATGATTGAATTAATTTATAAATAACATGGTAGACTGAGTCTACTTAAAAATTTCTCAATCAAACATATATCATTTGATTTGGTTTTGATTTTTAATAAAGATATATTTCAATACTCCCTATCCAATATAAAAAATAAATGAATGAATCCCTCTAAATTATGAATTCCGGTGAAATTTTACTGACATGACATAAAATTTTGACGAAATAAAATATGATGTGTTGACTAGAAAGTTAAGTCATATTATAAATTTTAAAATATTATTATTTTTATTTTTCATAAAATTTTAAAACCTAAATATCTCATGTGAAACTTTACTGACAATAAAATTTTTGTTTCTCCTTATTCTTCTGATTAGACGACTCTCAAATACGATAACTATATGAATTATTTTTCAAATTTAAAGAGATTATATAATAAAAATGATGATGTTTTAAAATTTCTAAGATGACTCAGTTTTCTAGTTATCTTTCTTGTCAACACAGCCTTTTTAATATCACTAAAATTTTATATAATGTCAGCAGAGTTTCACCGAAATTCATAAATTAATAAATTTTTAAAAATTTGTGTATTTAAATGAGAAAATAAAAAGTACAATTTAATATAACTTTAAAAGTTCGTATTATTTTTGGCAATTATTTCAAAAAATATCTAAACTTTTAGCCTTTTAACAATTTTAATACGAACAAAACAATTTACACTAAAATACATGAAGTAGTTTTTTGTTCCAATAATAACCTCCGCTGCCCAAACACAGTAGCTTACGTCCTATGTGGACACCGGTTACTAACGTGTTGAGCGAAAATTTTTTTTAAAAAAAAAGAAAACATGTTGGAATGGTGCATTTTGGCCAAGAGAAAAAAAATTTGAAACCTAATCAAATCTTCTTCTTCGTCTTCTTAGAAGGGTTTGTTTACGGCATTTCAAGGGAGTAGTTTTCTTCTTCCTTTTCCTTAGCTCGTTTTCTGCTGATTTTTTGTAGGTTTATATAAAATACCCTTTGTAGGTCGCATTTAGACATTGATTCGTGAAAATGACAATGAACTCAGGAAGCACATTTTTAGTTTCATCTAGGGTTAGAGGTGTTTGCATGCATGGAAGTTGTCATTTGCTAACATCATTCACATTAGATAATCCCGGTAAAAGGTTTTCTCGTTATCCTTTATGGGAACAAGTGAGACTTTCATTACTTTGATTTTGGTTAATCTTTTGTAGCTTCTATGAAATGACACTTTCATTATAAGTTAATCTTCTTTAATTTTGGTAATGATATGCATATTTAGGTTTCGGACTGTCATTATTTCAAATGGTTTGATGAATCATTCACTGGACGGGCGAGGGAGGTGTTAGCTGAGATAAAAACAAAGAAGAGAAGTTAAAGGTGCAGAAGCAATGATAGAAGCTATGAAAGAAAGTATAAAGTGCAGTAAAGCTCTAAATTCTATTTTGAATGTGAAAATAGAGAAATTTGAAGCTGAGATTGAAGAATTGTTGAATGAAGTTTGCAGGTTCAATAAGAGCAATGCTAACATGGATACTGGAAGAAAGAATCTACTCTTGACTAAGCATGACCTAAATCAACAAGTCATCCAAATGAAAGCAAGGTTTTGTAATATGATAGTGGTTCTTGGTGCAATTATAGTGTGTCTGACTTGTATATTAATTTATATTTTAGGTAGTAGCTATGAGAAAAAATATGGCAATATAGTTGAAAGTTCATTGATTTTGCAATTATAGTGTTATTAGAATTGAATTTAAGAGAAATGAAAAAAGACAGAAATTTGATAATCAAAATGTTTTCAATTAATATTGGAATCAAATCCAAATAGCAATGACTTGTGTTTCCCATATATAAAAATTGGCATTAAGCTAAAAAAAAACCAACAATGCTAATTAACTAATGCAAATCCTATAAAGGCATCCAAGATACTATAAGGGTTTGTATTTCCTATATACAAAATTGGCATTAAGCCACTAAAAGTGCCTTTGTAATTATCAAATATATGTTCCAATTTGTTAGAGATGACTAAGTAGAATTCACAATATCTGATCTTTGACTGCAAAACACATTATTAGTTGCATTTGGTGGAAACAAATGTCTTGCAAGTTGGTTATGTGATGGAGGGGCAAATTCATTTGGAGGTGAGGGATTTGTTCGTCTAGACCTTGTGACAGTTGATGATGTAGCTGTAGTTGATAGACTAGATATATAATTCACCCGACATCTGCATAAATATACTTGATTCTTCAAAGTATGCAATACACATTCACTAACAGTGTGCAATACACATTCACTTACCCCGAAATACACATTCCTAGATTCTGCAAATATCCTCAACGCATATCCATGTCTAGTTTGCAATAGTAATAGAATGCACATAATATGAAAGTTCCAAATTAACAGTATACACAACCATTATGCACACAACTATCAAAACTTCAAACACATTAACACAGTCATTGTCCTAAAATATGCACTAGTGACATCAAAATATCTACATAAGCATAATATGATTGAAGTTACCAAATTCAAAGGCAATATGATGCACATTAGTGAGTGTCCCAAACATGTACAATGTTAGTTGCACTCACCAAGTTTCTTTCGCTTAATTCATTAGCTATTGCTTTATCAACTGGTTTGGATGGATTCCTAACTCGTGGCTATGCATTTAAAGGAGTAGCCTTTTGCTTCTTAATTGAAGGTCTAGCACTTCCTCTCTTGGTTTGCCACGTTTCCCCTAACATAAATGAAAACAAAAATTGTCATTCAATAATGATAATGCATACTGATTCTAACATATTGATTGTTGCTTTAAGGATTTCCTTAGGCTTTTCAGTATTTGGAGCAATATTAGTAGGACCAGCAATACCAGAAGCACCTTTTTTTAGCAATTGGGCATGTTCTCTTGTTGTGATTATACTTCCCATAAATGGAGCAACTCATTGTGACCCTAGTTTTTCTTTTCATAATGATGGTCTTTTCTCCTATTTTTTTTAGTTCTACTAAGTTGCTTTACAAATGATGGTGGCAATATGCAAGTCGTTTACTATTGGCCAATCTTGTGGTCCATTTATAGGAGACAAAGCATTTTCATATGATGCCCAATATGATTGGAGGTAGTAAAAAGAGTCAACATATTTGACAAGGTCATCTCTCAAATAATTTATACAAGCCAAGCCAATACATGGCAATAAGAGATCCCTGTCAATTCCTATGCCTTATAAGTGCACCTATTACTAACTAAATCAACAATATATGACTCTTCAAAATACTTAACCTCATATTTCCTCCCAACAGTATGTTTTGAAGTACAAAATTTAACCAATTTCTTGATATTCTCAAGCTTTTTCCTAATGCGAAGGCATATCATATCTTTGCATCCCCCAATGCCCTTAATTGTCTCATACATCTTAATCATTAAATGCAACCTAATGTCTTCTAACATATCAATTATAGGCTTAGTTCTACTCTTCACAATATAACCATTAAAGGTCTTATAAATATTGTTATATATAGTATCACTTTTATTAAAACTGTATATCAATGACTTATTGAATGCATGAACGTTCCTCTCACATAAAGTATCATTTGCCTTGACTAGCTCATCCTTCAAAATCTTCAGCTTAGTATGGAATTGCCCACATAAGTGCTCTTCATAACTTCCCAAAACATCTTCTTGAACTTAGGTCTATTGAATTTCTTTTTCCAGTTGGCATATATATGCCTATCACAGTTGCGATGTTTTGCATTTGGTGCCAACTTTGCTACATCATTGAGTAGCCCTTGACATTGCATTCACAAATACAAATTAATAGGCAGATGGCAATAAGGATAAAATAAGATTTAATTGAGATTGATAGGCATATAATATATCTTATGTTGATTACTAATAAATGTCTAGCCAAGGCCATCATGTATTTGCAAGTCTACAAACAAATTATAAAAAAGCCAAGTCCATCTCTCCTCATTCTCTTTTTAAACTACCGGCCACACCACTGGATACATCGTATTGTTAGCATCCTTGGCAACTGTTGCTAATAATGCTCCACTTAAGACAATTTTAAAAAACATATATCAAAACCATGAGCTCTCCTGCACTAATTGATAAACCTTTTTGCAGTGCACTAAATCCAACATAGAATCTCTTAAAAACTAAATTTCCAAAAGCATCTAGGTCTGTTTTGAGTACAAACTTTCCATCTTTGTCCATTTTCCTCAATTCTGCACAATAAGAACTCAATCTACTATAATGATCTTCAAATGACCTACGTAGCATATTAAGACATTTCCACTTTGCTCTATAACATTGCATCAATGAGACATGTAGATCATATTTCAATTGCATATCCTCTAATATCTATTTTATTGGGTAGTTAGGATTTATTCTAAACAACCTTAACATCTTTTTCAATATCCATTCACTTAATGCTTGTATATTAGTTGCATGTCTAAAATATGTATGTTCAGCATTAAGAACTTTGATAGCATAAGTATGCTCTCCTTGTATCTTACTAGCATACATCCTCTAAGTGTAATTTGTGACACACTTGGCTTCAACCTTACAATTTCCACTTCTGGTCCATCTGATATTGTGATCATTCATAATAGCCTAAGTTTGAATGCCCGCTTTTCATTGACTAACATCATTGAATTGTAACCCAACATCCAATTCTAAAGTTTATTATCATAATTAGGAGCACACACCTTAGGCCTATGTCTAGATTTCTTATGTGGACTTAAGTCCCTTTATTAACTTAACATTGGAGTGATAACAGTATCATCAGAAGAATAATACTCATTGTTAGGAACACTATACTCCTTTTCTTCAGCTATACTTTTTAATCCATAAAAAATCTTCTTCTTTCTCTTTGCTAAATCATTGTTAACACCAATATTATTATTAACACCACTAGCTTGACCAACCTTATCACCATTTTCACAATTTGCACCTACTTCATTGCATTTTCTTAACCTTGGCATAATTTTTTTCCTCCAAACACTTGTAGCACCATTCTTCTCTTAACGAGCCTTGATCTCATGAATGTTTTTCCCACCTTATATTCTTTCTAGCTTCCAAATGCTATTTATCATTAGAGCTGAATATGCATCTACCATTCCATCTTCTATCTCTCTTTTCTACCGGATTGTAGTCCATAAACTCTTCCTCATTATCATTCATGAATCCTTTTCACCCATAATTACAGAAGCCTCAACATTCTGTGCTATGTTATTCTCACTACTATCTGCACATGTATTACCTATATTGCTTACTTTATTATCTCACACTAACTCTATAACTTTTTCAGCTTCACAATATACTATTACAGTTCGAAATTCTTTGTCAATAAAGTCCAACATTCTCAAAGCCCTTCTGTCATCAGTAATGAAAGTCAAAACAAAAGGTTCCCTCTTCTCCCTAGAAATGCCTTGTCATTGACTACAAGCCATTGAGCCAGTTTCTTAAAGATGTTACATCAAGTCACTGCAATCCTGATCTTTCATCGTCTATATACTCATATTATGGGTACTCAGACCGTGGTAGCAATTGGACACTCAAAAGTTGATAAAGAGGCTTTACCAGTTTACTGTACTGCACGATGAATTGTCGGATGTAGTTAGCAATTCCACATCTAACTCACCTCCTACATAATTGTCATCTTCATCAAAATAGCATCCATGGTTCAGTAATAATATGAATTCCATACTGCATGTTGACTAAATGCAGATAAAGATACATTAAAAAATCAGTGAATAACAATTAATCATAAACCCTAAACCACTTTCAAAACCACTGTAAAGTACTAATAGACAAAACCCTAGAAATATCATACATTCTCCCTTTAAACACTAACTGACAAAAAAACTCCGATTAAAATACATGAAAAGAATTAATAAAAAAAATAACTTGCTTGACAAAAATTCCTCTTGTCAGAAGAATGCAAGCATATGGTTACCACTTTCTCCAATTGAATGGCTCACACCACTATTAACACTTCAAAAACAATTCCAGACCTTTCGATTCTTACATGAAGGACCACTTTCTTCAATAATAGCGTGAGGAATGCTTCGATTTTGCTTTCGATGGAGATGGGTTTCGTTGTCCGCTTTCAGAGAATTTCTTTGGCCAAAATGCACCGTTCTGTTGTGTTTTATTTTTTAAAATTTTTTGCTCTTAATCCACGTTAGCAATCAATGTCCATAAAGGACGTAAGCCACCGTGTTTGGGTGGTGGAGGCTATTATTGAAACAAAAAAACTATTTCATGTATTTTAGTGCAAATTTGTTTAGTTCATATTAAAATTGTTAAAAGCCTAAAAGTTTGAGGTTTTTTTTTGTAATTATTTTATAATAACTACCAATAAACTTTTGTTCAATATATTGGTCTTCCAAGTGATATGTTGAATTTGAATCTCTAGTAAGATTCTTTATACTAAAAAAGAATTTAGAATTGCTAATGGTTGCCTAATCAATGATATTCTTGATATTTTGTTGAATATATTAATTTGTCCTTTCATTTTTAGAAATGTATCATGAAATTCTTCATATTTGGTTCAATAAATTAAAAAGGGCCCTTATTATTTTTGAAACCCCTGTCATTCGGCATGCTCTGAATTAGTCAGACTAATTCCAATAACAAATTAAAAACCAAATATATATGTAAAATTTAATGCAAAAATAGGTAGCTTTTCAAAAAGTGAACTTTTTTTTCATTAAGAGACATATAGCCATGAGTTACATAATAGGGATAACTATCCTCTTGTATTCATCATAATGGTATTAAACTCACCAATATCGACGGATAGTGGTAAAAAAACTCAAACTTGATATCTCTTTCAATTATCATGAATGAGAATACCAATTAAACCATTTTTTGCTTAAAAAGTTAAAATTCAAAATTATGGCAAAAAATCCGAATTATTACATCAAGATTTATCTAGTCCTAGTTATTGGACTTCTCTCCTCGCTTTATTACCTCAATTTTGAATAATGGGAATTGAATTTCGCATTACTTTAAAAAAAATATATATTGATATATGGTAGCAAGTATGTTCATTTAGAACGTCAAATTAAATTATTAAACGGTTGATTATCTCACCATATGAAATTATATTTACAAAGAGATGGATACATATGTTAATCTTTAAAGATTTCTTATTAATATTTTAATATGAATTGAATAATACAAAATTTATTAATAAAAAAAATTTAATTATACAAATTTATAAAGTTGAACCAAAATATATTTTTCCTTGAAACTTCGAAGAAGGATCAATTCAGTAAGGTAATTGGCTAAAATCTTCCTATTGCTTTTTAGCTTGTGTCCAATATAATACACAAGTGCTGATGGCATTCAACAACTGCCCCCGAGTAGAAAAATTTTCGAGTCAAGCAAATGGATCTCTCCACGTGGCTTAACAATATCGGTTGATCAGAGGGCGCACTGCCATATCATCATATGGTCACAGCCTGATTGTCCTCTATATATTCAGTACAAGCATAGTGCGTAAACACAACAGAGAAAGAAGAAAAGCAGTAGAGAGCGGGCGACCAGACCTGAAGAACACAGCAAAAATGATGACGATGCCAATTCTGATTGTTGTATTTGCAGCCATGATTATGGGTTTTCATAGCACAGAGGCAGCTGTTTATGTTGTAGGAGATGCTTGGGGTTGGCAAAACCCTCCTAATTCCACTTTCTATTCTTCTTGGGCTTCTTCTCACACTTTTAATGTTGGTGACACTCTTAGTAAGTTGGAGAAATCTTAACTCCCTTCTCATTTTTATCTTCTTTTCTTTTTTATATCTTTTCTCCCTATTTATTTAAATTTATTAGCGGGTTCAATAGGCCGTAAATTATATAACAGAAAGTTCATTAGGAGGCTTAATATATTAGTAATATTTAAGTGGTAAAGGCCTAAAAAGTCAATCAAAGTCTATAGTTTAAATTTTTTTAATATTTATTATAATATATCCAAATCTATATTTCGTAATATGAAACCGACCAATTCTGAACAAACCTAAACCATCTTAAAGACGATTTGGATTCATAATAGATTCTTAATTTAGCTATATATGAACCATAAATTGATAGTTCATGAATCAAAATCGTCAATTCATGAACCGTATCCGGTCTAAATGCATGGTCATCTTCTCTTTTGGATTAGTGATATGATATATAAAAATTAACATAGAAGTTTTGAATTTTGCAGTTTTTAACTTCGCCACAGGAGTACATGATGTGGCTACAGTGTCACAGGATGCTTATAATAATTGCAACACAGCCAATCCCCTCAGTATTGCAAACAATGGACCTGCAAATATTACTCTCACAACCTCAGGCACACACTATTATATTTGCACCTTTTCTAATCACTGCTCTGTAAATCAAAAGGTAGCAGTTAATGTTGGTGGCAACACCTCATCCCCGCCTGGCACGACAGCCGGCTCACCTCCGCCACCACCACCGCCACCTTCCAATTCTTCAGCCTCAAGCGTTAGTTATACTGCTGCTCTCATGTTTATGCCCATGGCCATGATGTTTGGGATGATGTAACACTAGTTAATTAAATGGGTTTTGATATAAATAGTTGGTGGATCATAGTGCCTCTTGTTGATTATTATTCAATTTATGATCGCTGATCAGTTTTTACTTTGTATTTTAATAAAACTGTTTGATTAATTTCTGAATTGAGATTTTCTCCCGTTTATATAGATTTATTGGATAACAATTTTATTAATTGTTTGAAAGCTAATTTACATCAAGTATTAAATTTAATTAACTTATAAAATATTTTAAAAAAAATATTTTGTCCAAAAAAGAAAATAAAAATAAAAATAATTTTTTTGGACAGTATCCTCCATCAATAATAAACTCTAACCCAATAATACATTCGGTGAATTGATATAAAACGCTTCTACCTTAACTAAAGGTCTTGAATTCGAATTCTAGTTATACAACTACCTTAAATCTCTTAAGAGAATATTTTACCGCCTTTTAGGATCCAATTCAGCAAGAGCATAATTAATTTCAACCCGTTAACATGTAATTTTGCATAAAAAAAATTAATAAACTCTATGTATATCTCAACTTCATAATAAAATCATTAAAGCAAGCAAAGCCCACCTAAACATATTTATCATATTTCAATGTCAAAGTAAGATTAGAGCTTACGTGTAACCTCAATCAATTAGAGTAACAAAAATTATTAAGTTTTATTAGATATTTGTCACTTTAATTGTTAGGCCAATATTGACTATTGTAAGTTTTTAAACAATAAAAAAAAAATTATAGCATGCTATAAAGAAAAAAAAAATTGGATTTATGGTGCAATTTAGGTATTGACATGTAAATTGTAATGTTAAATGGTTAAGCCAAGATATATATATATATATAGATATATATATATATATATATATATATATATATATATATATATATTACATTAGTCTGATAAATTTGCATTATTTTAGTTTTTTATTTATCATATATTATAATCATTTGTAAAGATTTATTTCCATTGGCAGATTATCAAATTTAAGATAAAATATATTATTATCTTGATAAATACTTTTATTTTATATATTAAATTGAATAATTTCTTAATCAAACGGGATAATTAATATAGTAGAAAAATAAGTCATAAGTTTAGTATATATTCTTACTTTTGGAAGGGAGATTAGGTGAAGAACATAGAAAACGCTATTTTGGCAATTTTCAAGATTTAAACCAATATTTCCGATGGACAATCTTATAAATAATTAAAGTTGTGTGGTAAAGTTTAATTACTTGATTTAAAGATTTTTCTGTATAAATATAATAATAAACGATATTATTTCAAATATAATTTCTCTTTTCCTAAATAAATTTTGTATAAGATTTTTGCACAATGATAATGTGTTTAAAATATAGGTAAAGATATTATATTATCCTTAAATATTTAATCTCCACCAATAATGAATAAAAGAGAATAAATAAAAAATAATTAACAATTTATAAATAATTGTGAAACGATAAATATTTTGGAACCAAAAAAAAACTTTAAACGATAACTATTTAGAAACATATTTTTGAATCTTATTACAGTGCCATAATTCTTCATTTTTTTAATTTGATTCAATAAGTGATATTGCCTGACTTTCAAAGGGGGATAATCTTAAATTTTGGTCATTTCATAAAAAAATTTTCTCTTATCGAGACTTTTAATTAAATGTTAGGATCGATCAATTTTGTGCATACAAGAAGAGCGATCGGAATAGAAATTCTCCATACATATAGAGTGGTGAAGCAGAGGTAAAGCAGCTCTCGCCCCAAAAGGACGTTGACTAGATGGTTTGTATAGGTGTTAAGTGGGCCAATTCTATAGCCGATTCTCTGGCTAAACAAGAGATCTTTGGTTTTAGCAATTTTATTGCTTGGATTTAAGCTGTTTTTGTATATGATGTTTTTGCCAATGTGTTTCTTCGTTTTTTATTTCATCTCATTGACTATGGCATGAGACTGATTTTATATCATTTGTATTAATTTATAGACAGTTTTTCATCACCATAAGTTAATTGCTCTCGATAATTTTTTCCCTTTTTAAATAATAATATTTTGCCTATTAAAAAAAATTCTATTTAGAAACATAAGGAGTAAATGGTTATCCAGGGTGATGATCATGTTTTTGTTTCCCATTTTATTATTTTACGTTTTATCTCTGGTGACAAAATGCCTAATAAGTAATTTTCGATGTCCTTAAACCCAGACCAGAAAATGAAATAGACTAAAGACTGAGTTATGATTTAATATTTAATCAGGTTCAACCGAATTTTATTATTATTTTTTGATAATTATGAATTACTTATAAAAAATATATTGTGAAAAACTCTATCTCAAAAAGGTAAAAATATGTTAATAAAGCTTGTTTATTATCAACCATCAATCTAGAAATTTAATATTTAATCAATAATACTATGAAATTATTTTTCATATACTAATTATAATTAATATAATAAAATTGATCAAATAAGAATATATAGATAAAAAATATCTAATAAGTTATTATAACAATATTATCATATTTAAATTAAAATTAAATATATAGATAGATACACAAATATATAAAATCAGAGTGGACTAACATATAATAAAATCTGACTGGGATGTTACCTGCGTCACATATATATATTTGTCATATGATACTAAAAATAAGATTAAAATAAAAAAGATGACGTTTTTTAAAAAAAAGAAAAGATGACTCGTTAATAGCATGAAAATGAAAACTTACAACCAGCCGGAACGGACTCTTTCACAAAATATATATATATATATAAAAGTAATTAAATTGTGGTTAATTATATTATTTTTTATATTTTTAAGCTGATAATATAGCTTAAAAATAACGTTTAAGGGACACCAAAAACCGATTAAATGAATAATCCGAAAAAAATTGACAAATTAAAAAGGTTGTATATAGTTTAAGCCAATTAATTAATTAGGTAGCACTCAATATTTTTACAACAGAGCATATAAAGCGTGAGTTCTGCAAAATTGAAAAAAGGTGTCTTTATTCTGAATTGATGACAAACGAAATCAGATACAAAGTCAAATTCTTCATTAAAAATTAAAAAAGAAAAATAAATAGAGAAATCCAAAGGCAAATTAAACGAAATAGACCCATTAACTGTTCTCTTCAAGAATTATTGAATAATTTAAAAATCAAAAAGAAAAAGAAGGCACATTTCTTTCTTTAGGATAAAAAAAGGACAATTAATTAGCTAATTAGACTTTTAGAGCATTAGAATTGTGAGTTAAACTGATTGAAAAAGTGGGATTAGGGCAATTCATTAGTTAGAGACACATGATTAATGTAAAGGGAAATTTACTCACGACATATTTCACTAAAATTCTCTTAAAGTTTAAAAATTATAATATTTGTTTCATCTGTTTTATTTTTGATAAACTATATAGTTTTTCCGTTAAATTTTAAGATATTTATGATTAGTTATAAAGAATATTTTATTTTGCTTAAGAGAGGTATTAGTATAATAAGTCAAATATTATAATAGTACTAACACAATTTATCAAATATCAGAAGATACTAGTATAATATATTAAACTTTAAGGGACAAGTAATAATGTGTTCTCCGTCATTTTACCTCAGTCTAATATTTTTCCAACAAAAAATCTAATAGAACAATGTATTGGTATAATATAATATTATATATGTGATAAATAATATACTTTTAAAACTTTAAAAGAATATTAATATATTATATAAAAAATGAGAATAAATAGTAATTAATTTTCCGTTAATGTACTAGTAAACGGAATTTCTAATATTTTTGCATAGCTTTGAAGTTTCATCAAAGTCTTCCTGGTACAAGTAAGTTAACTACAGGAGCAATTCAAATGAACGACGCAACCAATTAAAGCAGAAAAACAAATGATTGTAGGAATTAACTCTCCATGTTATAATTTTTTTTTAGCGTCATAGTTATCCTCATCTATTTTATAGTTTTGAAATTAGTTATATTTGAAATTTAGTTATAATCAAAATTTTTTATTTTTTTTGAGGGATGTATTTAGTAAGATTTAAATTCAAATTTTTTTTCAATAAATTCAATCTATATCATCAACTGATCCACAATTACTAATTTCTCTCCATGTTAAATATATTATTGACAAACCAAGACTTTGAATGCTCGTATTACTACCAATAGAAAATAAAAAAGTTCTAAATTTCAATGACTAAAATTCTTGGACTTTTTTTTTAAATATTTAGTATTTTACGGTCCATTGTATTAGGCAGTTTTGTTACAAAAATGAAATATTCTCTTCTAAATTTTAAAGATGATTTGTGTATTATCCAAATGTTTTCTCTCTATTATTATTATTATTATTATTATTATTATTATTATTATTATTATTGTTAAATGACTTCAAACTTTTATTTGATATTAATTTATTTAATGACATTGATTTTTTTTTTATTTAATGCTTACTTGAAGAAATTATATATCAAAGCATAGCTTAGGAGAGAGAAAATGTTAAAATACTATTTATTTAATTTTTCTCTTTATTTTGATGTTTTCTCTTACCTCACTGACTAATGAAAAATGTCGAATAGTCAAACTATCAAAACAATAAGCAATTATTCTTAGCATTTTCCATAAAAATTTAAATGTTAGCATAAAATTACAAAATTTTCAAAGCATTGAAATCGAACATTGACAATTAATGTAAAGTTGAGCATTGATTTTTAATCCCTCTGACGAAAAAACAAAATTGGGGAAGAAATTTATTTAGCCAATCGACTAAAAAGTCTAATATCTTAAGTCATTGTTTTATTTATTATTCTTATTATTATTGTTAAATTGACCCTCACCAACAATCCAATCCAATTCGATTTTTTTTTTTAAATTTTTATTGGTTCTAGATCTCACTAGTGAAACTAGTCAATAAATTCAATTTTATTATGCTATCTATAGACTAGTTCAATTATATGATGATATGCATTTTATTATTTTATTTTTATCGGTTGATGTAAATACATCACTTTATAGTTACATAAGTCCATGGAAAATGGACAAATAACCAAGTTTAATATCCCTATGTGAGAATTTGTCAAATGACCAAAACTTGTTTGCAATTCCTTTGTTTTTATTTTTCATTTAAAAATAATAGAGTAATGCTAAGAACTTCCTCCAGTCTAATACTATTCAATATTCACTTTATTGACTGGTTGATTTAGAGAAAAAAATTTTTTTTAAATGATTTTTTTTTCTCTTATCATCAATCAATCATGAAATGAAGATTGAAAAATGTTCTAAAATGGTGAGTGTACTTGACATTTCTCAAAATATTAATTTCTGTATTTTTTTCATTATAGGTTCATTAGGTTATATATTAAATAACAGTTTCGTCATATCTTTATACTTACTATAAAAATATTAAATTCATATCAATATTTATTGGTAGTGACAAAAAATTTTGAATTTGAGATATTTTCAAATTTATATAATAAAAATATCAATCAAATCATATCTTAATTTTTGTGTTAAATCGAATTTCCGAATTAGCTTATATGATAAAATTTTTTATAGTTTCTTACTTCCTATGTCTATAAAATGGTCACCAAAAGTAATTAAGATGGCAGTGCAGATCCAGAAAAGAATGAAAAACCCAAGAAAATAAGATGTAGTGAAACAAAAGAACATGGCCAAAATAATAAGCAAGTATAGCCATTTTAGCCATTACAGTTGCTTCGCTTGTGCACTCAAGTATGGCAAAAACACTCGTAGTTGGTGATGGGCTAGGCTGGCTGGCGCCTCCTGGCGGCGACCTTGCTTATGCTACTTGGGCAGCCATTAACACCTTCACCGTCGGTGATGTTCTCTGTATGTATACAGAATTAATGCTCTCTCAACCATATGCATTTTTTTTAAAAAAATTTTCAGAGAAATACTAATCATTTTTTTGGGTAAAATTTCAGTGTTCAATTTCACAACTGGACTGCAAGATGTGGCTAGAGTAACAAAGGAAGCATATCTAACCTGTAATTCAACAAATCCAATCTCTCTTGAAACAACTGGTCCAGCAAATTTCTCCCTAAATACCACTGGTGAATACTTCTTTATCTGTACGTTGGACAAACACTGCCCATTAGGCCAAAGGGTAGCCATCTATGTAACTGCCTCTTGACCCTATCCTAGTCCTTCTCCTCATCATCCACCTGTGGCTCCTTCACCCGTCCCGCCTCGAGCCCCAATGACTTACACCGTCGGCGATGGGTTGGGTTGGCTTGTCCCTCCTGGAGGTGCACTTGCCTACATGGCTTGGGCCTATAACAAGACTTTCATTGTTGGCGACATTTTAGGTGAAGTACTCAAAATCATGCAATTTTTTCTTTTATTTTTATTTTCTATTGATTATAAATAATATTCTGGTTTGGGATTGAATGAAATTCCGAATGTTGTTTGTTTTAGTATTCAATTTTGTGAATGGGTTACAAGATGTTGCCCTGGTGAGCAAGGATGTCTATGAGAGCTGCAACACCAATAGCACCATTCATATTTGGTCCACTAGCCCTGCAAAGATCACACTTAATGCTACTGGTGACTATTTCTTCACGTCCACCTATCCAAAGCACTGCAACTTGGGTCAACAGCTAGCTATTAGGGTGGTGGCCATCTCCAGTTCTGGTGGCGCTTCTATCGCCTATCCGCCAACAAGCAGCAGCAGCAGCAGCACCACAACATCAAGCAGCCCTGCCACGAAGGGCCCTGAAGGAAGTGTGCCTAGTGCACCTCCGCCAATCAGCTCAGCTCCATCCGGGGTTATTGCTGGATTTTCAGTTACCCTTTTCCCCATTGTCATTGCTTTGTTTTAGACTCAGCATACCAATCTGTAGCATTAATTTTCTCATGTGATTTTATTTTTGTTGCATTGACCATGTACCCCATTGGTCTCTGATTATAACTCATCCCATTGTATGTGATTTGACTATTCTTTTTGTGATATATATATATATATATATATATATATATATATATATATTTATTATTTTTGTCCTGTATTGGATTATCTTACTTATCATGGATATAGATAACTTTATTTAGATCTAATTTATAATTTTATTAATTGATAGAATCAAAATTAGAATATCATCTAAAATTTTTTTTTCTTATATAGCATTTTATCATTTAAATAGATAATTATATCTTAATTAGTATCAATCACACAATTTGTTTAAATTACTTTAAATGCTTTTGTTTTTGTTAAGTAAACATTAAAAAAATTATTAATTGTAGAATTTCTTATAATTAAACCCAACGATCTATTAGGGAATAAAAACTTCTATTTTGAAATTTTCTTTTGCAGTTTATATTTTTGATATATTTGTAGAAATTGGATATTGAACTCACGACCTCTTATTTTTGCTATGACTATTTTACGTTAGGTATATCAATTGAGATACTTCTAATTGATAATTAGACATTTTATTTTGTATTATATCATGTTTAGTATAAAAATCCTTTCCTAAATTTACACGTACAGTCTATATACTTGTAATTACAATTAGTGAAAGTTAAGCAAAGTATTCCTTTTATGGTATAGAGAAACTGGCTTAAACCCTAGTTTTGCTTCCTTAAGTGTCGTTCCCATGGGAGAAACTCAAACAACCCTTACAACCGTCATGAGCGGCTCAATGTCATCCGGCCCTAATTTTTCTCATCAGTATCTACAGTGGTGGATTCAGAAATTTTATAAATTGGGTTTCATATATGTTACTAAACAAGTCATTCAACCACTTATCATCTATTTTGTTAAAGTCCATTTATTAAAAATAGTGAACATACTTATATCAATTAATTTTCTTTTATGGAAAATTGAACAATATTTGAACCAATATGTTGAGTGGGTGCGGAATTGATCGTCACATTGATGGCAATTCAACCACGTCAAATCAGTTCCTTAAAGATAACCAACCCAATCTGGAATATCAAACCTGGGTACGTCAATTGTTTTGCAGCAGTGACCATAAAATAGTTATAGAGCCGAAACCGCACAAATCAAACTACAAATTAACGTTGTTAACTTGAACATTTTTTAAGAGAAATATATAGTATCCTAAGAACATGTTTGGTACACAAAGGATGAGAAATTAATTATTATTAAAATATAATTGCTTATAAAAAAAAGATAGGACATGAAATTCTATTTCTAAATTCGTATTTTAAGATTCTAACATTTCCCTTTGGTTTTTTTTTTTAATGTAAAGATAAGCTAATTAAACTTACAAAAAAACAAACATTCTAACGACTATAAGAAGTACTGACAAGATTACGTTGAAACCAGTGCTTAATAATCCCTTGTGGAGGAAGATTGAGGATACAAGTGACAAATGGATAGCAATACACCATATGCAAAGAGAAATGCAAAGTTGGGATAAAAAAAATTGAAACAAATTGAGATAAAAAGAGTTGAAACAAGTATAATATATCATATATGCAAAATGATAGTTAGCAGAGAAATTCGCCTCACGAAAGAACTTGGTAGATAGAAAATAAAAGAGTCAAAACGAGTTGCCAAACTATTGATTCTTTGATAATTGGCTGGCTATGGATAACCGACTTACATGAACCTTGGATCATATTGACTGTTGCCTGATTATCACATGCACCATAATGGCGGAAACTCCGGCATTCAAGCTTGCTTCTAACCCTTTTAATATTGCCCAGACCTCAACCTTTTGATATGTTAATATAATATGAATGGAAATTATAATTTTATGTTTGGTGTGATTGATTAATCCATATATAAGAATATATTTCCAGGTCATGAAGCTAATTAAGGCAACAGTTTAACTGAACAAGATTTCCTCTCACCATGAACCCTTTTCCACCCAACCCCAACCCTCACCAAATCGCCCAGCAGTTCTTCCAACCATCAGCCTTTTCGTCAATAACCTTCCCCTGGAGTGTCCAACTTATGGTTTAAGAAGGATTTTCACCCATCTTTGCAATGTCATCCAGGCCTTCATAGCACGAAAACCCGGCAAAACAGGTAAAAGATTTGGTTTTGTCCGGATTATGGACGATGGCAAGGTGGAAAGTATTATTGATAAGATGAATAGTGCTTGGCTGGGCAAATACCAAATTGCAGTTGAGAAGGCTAAGTTCAGCAGATTTTCGTCTCCTACAAATCCTTCTCGTGCTAAATTATTCTTTTTTTTAATTTTATTAGGAAAAAAAAGACCATAATCTTTGAAAAAACGTCTTCGTAAAATTAAGTAGAGCACTAAGAGCAAGACAAGTCCAAGCCCCAGGCAGAGCAAAAACCAAGCAAAGCAAAAGGAGAAAGAACAACCAGATAAAAGAAAACACATGCAATCAAGCAAAAACAAAACCAAGCGAAGAACAAACACTAAAAGAAAGCGCACACTAACAGAGAAAAAAGTAAAAACCCTTGAAGAAGAAGAAACCAATTAAGAGGGAAATTAAATTGCTATCTTCCAACGATTTACATCCTACTCAATAAGGACTGCAAGAGTATTAGATACCACATCGTCCTGGGCATCAAAACAAAAAACCTAACTTCTTACCAACTTGAAGATTTCGATCTACTTCAGAAAGGTACTCGCTCGTGGAAAATTCCATAAACTTTTTATTATTTTTTGTTATATTATTGTTTGATGGTATCCAAACAGATGTAATCTTCCTTTTAGTCTTTAGCTTCTGCTTACCTTTTCTATTTAATTTCCCCTTCAATAATTCATCAAAAGATTTGAATCTAGTGACTGATTTTGAGCAAACCACAGAAATTGGAGAGACGTCACAAGATAATAGGAGTAGCAGTTGCTGGTCCTATGGACATTGGGCTTAAGATAGCTTTTGCTGGGCCCCAGCTTTGTTGGTGGGAGAATGCAGAATAGGTGGATCCAAATCATTGCAATTCGGGCTTAGGGATGGTTGGCTTAAAGTTTCCACTGTTGGGCCTTTTATAGCATTACAAGAAAGAGACAAAACTGGGCATGCATTAACATCTTCTCCAAGCCCGATTGTTGAGTTAACAGAATCACCTCATGCCGAAGAAACTTCCAAGAAGGCATCCGCAGAATTGGCAACAAATATACCACAAGAAAGAGCATGATCCAACTGAATATCCTGGGGATTATTTCCATCCCAAGTTTCCGGTGAATTATCCTGATGATAAATCCTAGTCGAAGATTCCATAAAATGATCCAGATTTGGTACCGATTGAAGAGGAGATGAGATGCCCAATTCTGAATTTGATTCCAAAAGAGTAGATTTCGGGTTCTACTCCTTATGTTGCGCTAGATCAAAGGGAGATGGTAAACCCATATCTTATTTTAATTTTTATTTTGAAAATGGAGTTGATCTCGGTTGCAAATCGAAGGAAGAAGATCTTCATATAGCCGAACAAGATTTCAAATTGGAAATTTTGAAAATCATCACCCGAAACTTATTCTACTTCCTTAATTGGTGGAGCTGCTACTTCTTCATCTGTATTATGCAATAGTTGAGGTTGAATCAAATCTATTTTCACATGAGGATCCAATAAAATAATATATGAATTGGCAAAGTTGGTTTCCTTTGTTAGATATATTTAATATATAATTATGGTTGAAGGCTCGTTAATTGAGAAATAAAAATATATTACAAAACAAAAGAACTTAATAATATGATCAATTCTTTATTTAGGCAAGATTTTATTAATTAATTTAGTATAGATAATTAATGTGAGACATATACTAATATCGTTGTGATAGATGATCCATGATTATTATATTATATGAGTTAAGTCTCTCTTATTACCAACTCTCACCTCTATATAAAGTTGGATATGGATAAAGAAATGCATAAGCTTTCAGAATTCCATCATTCTGAGTCAGAAAACGAGAGAAGTTTTTAGTGCAAGCTCATTTAGATCGTTTCTGCTACCATGAAATCGGCGAAATCAGATTCTTTTCTACGTTCTCTATCTTGATTAAATTTATTTTGTACTCTAAATTTCACATATTAGATCCTGAGATTGATTTTGGCTAAATTGATTTTCCATCAAGTGGTATCAAAGCCAATTTTATATTTTTCTCATTGAGTCAAGGAAAAAAATTTAAGTTTAATTGAGTTTTGTAGTTAAAATGGGATTTAGCGATGAATTTTGCGAAAATTTTCTCAGAAAATTTGCAAAAAATGGAATCGGGGGAGGAAATGAAGCTGCATGCGCCTAGCGCATGCGTGGGCATGCGGTAGAAGGGCCAGTCAGTACACATGCCAGGGCGGTGCATGGGTGCGTCTGGATAGACACTCTTGCTGTGTCAGGCGCGGGTATCACAAGCACACGTTGCATCCCACTTTCTCTTTCCTTTCGTTTTTGCCCCTAAAGTTTTTAAATTTTTTAATTAAGTCCCCAAATGATTATTTTTCACTCATGAAGAACTTTTTTCGCCTGATTTTGATCTGAATTAATTTAAAAAATTCTAAATTAATTTTTAAAAAGCCATATTTGAGAAAAATTGTAACATTTTAAGGGATAAATTATTTTTTATCTTACGATTTAATTTATGCATGGTCATAACATTGTTACATCTAGAAATTGATTTTTCTCAATTAAAATTGACAATGTAACTGTTTAAGTTGTAGTGAACATAATGTTTCAGGACACTTAGCCCCATGTCTATAAGGAATGAAAATTATGTTATTAAGTTATTTCAAGGCAATAAATAAGGTGTATTCCAGTATAATAATTTCTTTTAAAATCAGTTGAAATGTTGTGGCCAAAGCAGCATTTTTAGTGGAGATTTTAAGAAATATTTGATCTTATATATTTGAGGGATGTCTCGGATTTAATTTATAATTATGCAGCCAAAATGTGTTTATTATAAATTAAATTTGGAGATATGAAATATAAGACATATGATTGGAAATGAGCTGGTATAAGTGGTTTATATCATGGTAATCAAAACCGGACCGGCCCGGCCGGTTCGACCGGGAACCGGGGACTGGGCCGGTCGGTTTTTACATATTAATCCGGCTAAGCATCAGACCGGGTGTAAAACCGGCCGGTTCGACGGTCGAACCGGGAACCGGATGACCCGGCCGGTTTTGACCGGTTTAAACGGTTCACCAAAAATGAAACGGCGTCGTTTTGACAAAGTCAAAACGACGTCGTTTCATTTAAAAAAAATTTGC
>CATIWF010086567.1:0-14603 GCA_949630135.1 Balakata baccata
AAATCTATTTTATACATAATTATATTTTCAAATATTAAAACTTATAATTTTTATAATTTAAATTAATAGAAACTATATTCAAAATTATTTTTTAAATATATTTTTAATAAATAATAGAATTAATTTGTCGATATATTTTCAATTTTAATAAAATAGACGATAATTTTTAAATATTTTTAATAGAGTATTTAATATGAATCTAAATAATTTAGACAATTTATATGTAAATTATAATAATGTTGTATATTAATAATTTAATATTGAACATACAAATACTAAAATTCAACTTTATCAAATATATTAACTCTTAAATAATTAAAATGAATGTTTTTTAATATTTATATATCAAAAAATACCACTATATATATATATAATTTGTTTATAAATTAAAAATAGCATTTTTGTTATACTAAAATTTCTAAAATATATATTACTAAAAAAAATTAGTAGATATAATTAAATAAATATTGTTAATATATATAATTATATGTATATATACTAAGTATTTGACACAAAAAATGTTGTGGTGCAATGGTTAAAGCTTTGATATCCTTCCTCCCATCATGGGTTCGAATTCCAGCAGCGGCAACAATTTTCATGTTTTTCATCCGGTCAGACTGGTAAACCCTGACCGGGTTGACCGGTTTTCCGGTTGGACCGGCCGGTTTAAAGAATTTCTGACCGGTCTAAATGATTTTCGGTTCAAGGGTATAAAACCGACCGGTCTAAGGGCCGGTTCCCGGTTAAACCAGTTGAACCGGCCGGTCCGGTTTTAACAACACTGCTTCTAGGGTCGTTTTATTTCTTGAACTTTGTTGTTTGTGTTATCTATTAGCTTGTGTACATGCAATTTTACTTTTCGTGATTAAATCCCTATTTGATTCAAAGAGTAACACGTGTTGTTGTAATTTTCAAATAGTTGACATAATCTGTTCAATTGAACATGTTGATTGGAAGAGTAACATGTGTTTTTGAAATTTTCAACTCGTTATAATTTGTTTGAAATTTGAACTTATTGGTGGATAATTGATGGCCAAAGCATGCTTTTGTTTTTGGACACATTTTTTTCAGAGTCATTAAATGTAGAAGAGGAAGAAGTACGAAAGGTGATCCGTGAAAGCTTGGATTTGCGGAATAGGTACATTTACCGGGAAGTGCATGCTCCATGGGAGATGCTAGCTGTGGATGAAACTAGTAAAACAACTCTGAAATCTGATCCATTTCATTTTGAACCTGTCCCAGCCACTACAGTATGTTCTTTTCTGCTTGACAGTGTGAAGTTCTCTGCGGATTTTGTGTTTCACAATATTTTCGTTTTCTCTAGTCTCTAATTTTCATAGATTCAAGTAAAGCCATTCGTTTATCTGAGCTTTTTTTTTTTTTAATTTGTGTATATATGTATCTTAATATTGTGCAGCATCACTTTAGGATGGAAGATGGAGTTGTATGTGTTTATGCCAGTCAAAATGGTAAGTAGTAAGAGAAACTGCCTATTGATGATGCCATCTGAGTAGCCAGAATCATGTAAAAGTGTATAGCTGGCCCAATAAAGAAAGTTTCACCAAGGGAATTGGAAGCAGGCTACTATTTTGACAGGGGTTCAATTAGGAACTATTATATGTTTGTCCAAGGTTCCTAATAACTCTTTATTGCTAAAAACCTCTTACTCTAAAGAAAAAAGCTATTAGTTGCAGTTGATTTCATTCTAAAATCTAGCATGGAAATTTACTTGATTTCATTTAATCACCAACCATATTTGTGATATCACTGGATTCATATTCAGCCATTGGAAATTCTTTTCTTTACTCATATAAGATGAATTGAGCAGAGTTCAGAGATGTCTTAATGAATTTCTTTGTTAAACTCAAATGAATTTACATGTCGATCATATTTTACCGTTCGATTCATTCATCTCCGCTTTGAATTTCTATACATGATTCGAACCAGCCTTGAATATCATATCAGCAAAGGATACTGATACATGTATATGACAGTTCATATTAGTGGGAAAATCTATTTGTTTTCAGTATATATGTGTCAATAATAATTCAAATAATTTAAATATGTCATTGTCAATTGTGGAATATATGTAGAAATTTTCTCTGGTATTCGAGATTGAGTACATGTAAGAAATTAACATCTTGCATTATTTTGTTTTCTATAATCAAAACATTAATGTAAAACTCAGATTTAGGATCATGTTTTATACTGCTTCATCTTGTGCACTCCCTCTCAAATGATAATATTTGAACTGTGATTAATTGCTGTATCAACTTCCAATGGTGCTTTGTCTTATTGATTCTTCATTTAATGATCTTGAAGTTAGCCATCCACAGCTATGCATTATAATTATTTGTTATAGCATCTCTTTTGCAAATATTGATACCTAGGAAGAGATTTGGAGCCCACAGAGCATAAAAAAAGTATGAAGTTGCCTTGCCACACTAACTTTTGAGAAAACGAGCTACTGTTTCCCAAAACATAAAAGTGTTGGGAAATTGAATATTATTGTGAAGAAATAAAACTTATTATAGGCGAATTCAGAATTGATAACAATGATTAGGATATATTTGAGATACCATGTTAAATCTCAAGTTGTTAGAAGAGGACAAAATAATGGAAGTTGTTCTTATATGACATGAATGCTGACTTAGATTTGAGATGTTATTTATTTGTTGATCATGTGAATAATAAAAATTTTTCTGATTTTTGATTCAGATACTGTAGAACTGTTCCCAGTTGCTGATGCAACAACATTTTTTACTGACATGCATTATTTATTAAGAATCATATCAATTGGCAATGTTCGCACTGCATGCCATCACAGACTACGATTTCTTGAGGAGGTAGTGTGTTCATACTTTATCTCAGGTTAATATTTTAATTACTGAGGCTTTTTGTTGGAACTTATATTTGAATACGATACAGAAATTTCGGCTTCATCTGCTCGTAAATGCAGATAAGGAGTTTTTGGATCAAAAGAGTGCACCGCACCGTGATTTCTACAATATCAGGAAAGTTGATACACATGTGCATCATTCTGCTTGCATGAACCAGAAACATCTCCTCCGCTTCATCAAATCAAAGCTAAGAAAGGAACCCGATGAGGTATATTTTGATTTCACACTGAGCTTTCCTTGTCAGCCAATTGTTCTAGTAACTTTATTCACTTTCCTATGTTGGCAATATGAAATAATTCCTTTCTTTTATTGCCCATGACATATTATTCTTAGGTTGTTATATTCAGAGATGGAAAATACATGACTTTGAAGGAAGTTTTTGAAAGTCTGGACTTGACTGGGTATGAATTAGCATTTTTCTGTTACTTTTCTCCCTATCAGGAACTTTCCTTTTGCTTCCTAACTATTTTGAGTATTGCACTTCAGGTATGATTTGAATGTTGATTTATTGGATGTTCATGCTGATAAAAGTACCTTTCATCGATTTGACAAATTCAATCTTAAATACAATCCTTGTGGACAAAGTAGACTTAGGGAGATTTTCTTAAAGCAGGACAATCTCATTCAAGGTTAGTATTTCTGTTACTGCTTAAATTTGATACTTGTTATCTTAGGCTGTGTTTCTCTTTTCCTTTCTTTTTCCCTTTTAGTGGGACTAATTTGTCTTTAAAGAGTATAATGTCGAAAATATTTTATTAAAAGATGCATATGTTTTTTTCCCCTTTTGTGGTGAAAATAAATTTTCAAAATGTCTTAGCTTTAGAATGCATTGGAAAATATTAATTTTTGTTCAGTGAGAAAAATTATGAAAATATTTGGATTTATAAGGACTTCTATTTTTTTTCCATTTGTAGTTGTAAGAGAGAAATTCATGAAAAGGGAAAATTATGGTGCTTGTGGCAATTAATCATTAGCCAATGGTGACCATCAGTGATGGCTAGTAGTGGTCTTCTGTGTTCACTTGACCAGCAGATGTATGTCCATGGAAGTCTGCAGAATGACTAATTATTTAGAAGGTAGCTAGTAATTTTCCTCATAAACAACTTGATTTTCCTTTTGGTTCGGAAAGCACATTTTGTTTACCCATTTTGCTAATTTCTGGGAGAACCAGGAAAAAGAAAAGGGAACCTTAATCAGAGTTATGTGAATAATGATTTACCTTTTACATTTGTTCTCCCTTAATATCCTTTCATGACCTTCATGCCTCTATCACATATATCTTCATATATCTTCTTCTGTTTCATTTATATTTGATATGATGTTATAGTGAATATCTTTGTACTATTTTATATCAGTGAAAAATGAAATATATTACTGATTTTTGAAGTGAATTGTCACAGGGCGATTCTTGGCAGAAGTTACAAAAGAAGTCCTATCAGATCTAGAAGCAAGCAAATGCCAGGTTGTTTTTTTTTTTCTTTCTGTAACACCCCCCAAGGCAATTATTTTGAGACTAACTTTTCTATTATTACTTCCTCTTCTTTTACTTCTTTTTTCTATGGGGATCATAGTATCATACTGTTTAATCCAATCTGTGGCATTGTGTTTTATGATATACTTCTCTTTCAAGAATTATTGTTTTCCAGAGAAATCCTGCTGTTCTCGCTCAGTGGAAATTCTTGTTGAGGGATTAAAATAAATATATTTTGTTTCTGTTTTTCCGTTCTTTGCATTAAGGGATCAGGGATGTGATTGTTCTTCCTATCTTATTTTCAAGAGCTGTTGCATAGGGCAGAAAACCATTGTCCTATTCAATATCTATGAAGAACAATGTTAGCTACAAGTATCTTTGATTTGCTAGTTATGACTTTTATATAGCATAGTGCAGGTCAACAATCTGTCATAATTCTTTGGTATATATAATCTTGATTACTAGTTATGAACATAGTTGTTAAAGGCGGGCTTTAGGTGCCAAGCGCACAAGTTGCTGGCCGTGGCGCCTTGAGCTGCCCAAAGGTGGGTGGTGTTACTAAGGCGTGTGCCTCGGTGCCTCACCTTGGTGCGCCTTGAGCTTCTATTCTGCATTATAGAAGTATTCTGAATTTTTTTTAAGAAAAGAAGATATTTGATTTGAAAATGATAGTGTTTGTGCCTTGTAATGTTGTGCATGATTTATGAAGTATGTATGATTTTTATTCATTGAAAAATTATGCAATATTTTATTTATGCAATTTAATACTTAATAGAGGTTGAGGCAAGTGCTGGTGCTTCGAGTGCACCTCGTAGTAATAATACTAAAAGTGACCCAGGTTGAAAACATGTGTGCATGTCTAAACCACCCAATACATACTATAATATTAGTATAATTGTTCTACTCTAGGACTAAGACTTCTAGCTATTTATAATATTATATTTTACTTTTATTATTTCTTTTATCCATTTTTTTTATTATTTTACCTATTGAACATTATGCCTTGATATTTTAAATTGTTTTTCTTTGGTATTAAGTTAAGTTTATGGTTTTATTTTATGTTGGTGTTATGTTGTGATATGAGTTCTAGGTTTATTTTATTTCATTTTATTTTGTACGCCTTACTTTTGTCAAGCGCGCGCCTCGCCTTACGCCTCAGGCGATAAGAACCCTTATCGCCTTGGTGCGCCTTTCGCCTTTAACAACTATGGTTATGAGATTGATTCTATCTCTAAATTTGAAAACAATGTTTTCCTTGTTCCTTGGTTTTGTGTGAAGAATTTTGTGCTGATACTGGACGCAACATCCTCTAAGTAGTCTCTTGGTTTTATTGACATTTTGATCCAGCATAGAAGTTTTAGAGCAATGATGGATTGAGTTTGCAGTATCCATTGTTTGGCTTTGAAGTACTTATTCTATAACTCTACTGGAGTCTAAGAGATTACTAGTGGAATCAAAGGTCCCAAAAAAGCTCTTTGAAAGATATGATTATTTCTGTGTTATATTTATAGTTCTGAGGAATTATTTGTGGAATATTATCTCTAGTGAAGAATTCTGTATGGAGTATTTATTGAATTTGCTATGTTTGACTTTCAAGGATAGATTTATTTAGTTTTTGATTACCGTTTGAGGGTCATTTTGGATTATAGATTTAGTTATTATGAAGTTATAATGTGTGGACGGAACAGCAACTGCAGTAGTTTGATGGTGCTTTTAGCTGATAATCAGTTTGTGGCTTCTTGCATGTAACTCCTGGAATTTTATACCATTACTTTCGGGAAATACTTCTCATTTATTATGCTTTCTGATGTGACCTTGATAGCATGATTATACTCATGAATGCTGGGACTAATTATTACACATTAGGTTTTCTGATCTGTGTTTCATGTGATTAGTGATTTGGCATTGTCTCGTTTGATTCTGGGACTAAATGTGGTTGAAGTTTAAGTTTTTGACATTATCTATTTGATGTGAAACAACATGTTTTCCCATTAATTATCTTTGGAATCTTCGATTTTCAGTTGGCTGAGTACAGGATTTCCATCTATGGGAGAAAGCAAAGTGAATGGGACCAGCTGGCTAGTTGGTTCATTAACAATTCAATTTATAGTGAGAATGCTGTTTGGTTAATCCAGGTAATTCACTGTGCTTATGTCTTTTCTTCCAGTGGCAGCATTCTTTTGTGTATAACTCAGTTCAATTGGTGAGTTATATACTTGACATCAGTTTTGGCCATCAAGGCCTTTTGATTAATAAAATAAAACATAATGGGTTTAAAAATAATTCCTTGGCTAGAATTGTTACAGTTGTATATACTATGTAGCCCTATTGATAACAAAAGTAGTAAGGGGTTAACATCTCTATTAGGAGATCCAAAATGAAGTTTGAATCCTGTTGGATGGGATGGCTACATGGGAAGGAGAGGAGCTATCCCCCAATTGTATAGCTCAATAATAATACCAACACACTAAAGAACATTCCTTTGTTCAACACTGAAATTGGTTTGCATATTATTTTTTTTTATCCCTTATCTTTTTCGCTCCTTTTCCTTCATCTTCTAAAGATATTCTCTTTCTGCTGATTTTGATCGTACAAATTGATCTAAACCTTCCAAAAAGTACCACATAAGAATTTGTGTCAGTGTAAAACTTTCAAGCCCCTTCTATAGTTGATTTTGCTTGAGCTCTCTTCTTCAGTGGCTTGAACAATTTTAAGCCATCATTAATTTCACTAATTAGTTAATAGCAAAAATTAAAAAAAAAAATGTTGCATCAATCAATTTTGGACTATTATTGTTTATCCTAGCAGTCATTTAGTGTTAGCTACATAATGTCCTTGGTAGGCTGTGAAATTTCTGGTTATTTGGTTTGTGTACTTCCATGTTCACTTTGTCTTATCTTTCTTCTGTTTCATATCTAAATTGATTTTTAAATGTGCAGTTACCACGGTTATACAATGTGTACAAGCAAATGGGGACGGTTAAATCTTTTCAGAATATTCTTGATAATGTTTTCATTCCACTATTTGAAGTCACAGTCGATCCAAGTTCCCATCCTCAACTACATGTGTTCCTAATGTGGGTAAGTTAATTTGTTTTATTATTGTATCTGATCATTTTTCTTTATGCATTTATTGCAATTTGATAGTTGATAATTCTGTAGATTGTAATTGTATAGTTGCCAGATTTTTGTCTCTTATGGGCAATCCATTGAAATGGGTAATGCTTTTAATTTTTAAGTCGTTATTGCTTGTGTCATTTACACATTTGCAACCACCCACCCAGTGCCATGCATACATTCGAACAAAGACATGAAAAAGTGAGCTAGTTATTGGGAGAACTGAGAAGACCCATGTCCCTATATATTGACATTTATGAGAGTATGCACAATTTTAAATAATTAATGTTAATCTTTTCTTGATGCAGGTTGTTGGGTTAGATATTGTTGATGATGAAAGTAGACCTGAAAGGCGTCCAACTAAGCACATGCCCACACCAGCTGAATGGACCAATGAGTTCAATCCAGCCTTTTCCTATTATGCTTATTACTGCTACGCTAACCTGTATACTCTTAATAAGGTTTTTATGACATGCTTGTTTTGTTTGACAGTGCTGTAGTAATTGAGGAGTTTGTTTCATTGTCAAGTGAATGGTTAATATTAGTATAAGTTTATAGGGAGAGCCTGCTCTGTGTTATTTTTCGTTTGACTAAGTATGTGGCAAGTGTTTGTTGTGCATAAGTTTTATTTTGATTTCCAGAATACATGGGTATTACTTTAAGTTTGAACTAATTCAAGTACTGTATTGAAATGTTCAGATGCCAAAATTTATTTAATATCCAATCAGAATGTAGGATAAAAAATTTTAGTTAATCAGTTTCTAAGTAGAGAATGGCTCTGTTCGGAAGAGTCTCCTGAATGATTGAGTTAAAGTTGTACAAATGTATCTGCATCATGTAAGCTGATTTTTTTGGTTTGCATCATAAATTAGTGCTGTTCATTATTGTTATAAGCCCTATTCTTGTTCTAGCTAGAAATAGAAGGGAAAAAGACCTATGCATTATGCTTAATAGTATTGAAGTCAACTAACACTTCACCTTTCTTCTCCAGCTTCGTGAATCTAAAGGAATGCCAACCATTAAATTTCGACCACACTGTGGAGAGGTACTGTCTATTCTAGACATCTCTTTTAAATCAACCTAGACTGGTAGCTGCTGATAATATTTAAATCTGTGCAGGCTGGGGATATTGACCATTTGGCTGCTGCATTCCTTCTTTGCCATAATATATCTCATGGGATCAACTTGCGGAAATCTCCTGTTTTGCAATACTTGTATTACCTTGCTCAGGTTTGCTCTAAATGGCTTGGCATTCCACATTGGGTTGAAATAATGGCATAGACTTGGGGTCTGCAACTACTCTTCATTGAATTTTGGAATAGAACTATCTGCTA
The DNA here is from genome assembly GCA_949630135.1 of Balakata baccata. Lineage (NCBI taxonomy): Eukaryota > Viridiplantae > Streptophyta > Magnoliopsida > Malpighiales > Euphorbiaceae > Balakata > Balakata baccata. The sequence continues at coordinate 8,822 of CATIWF010086567.1, forward strand.
ACCAGCATGATATTTTTGGCTCTTGCTGTATTTATCAATCAATTCTCATCACTTAGGGAACTAGAACAATTTCTCATGCTGTCTAACATAGTAAAATTTTATATATCTCATATCTATGCTTTTGAGGCTATTGTTGATTGTGGTAGTAAAATGCATGTGCTTGTGACTATGAGGTTGCAATTTTTGTCTTGACTCGGCCAAGAAGTCCAAAATCCCTCTTCAATTAGACCAAAATGGTTAATTGCCTTTCTGCTTATATTTTGAAGTCATCAATTGAGTTTTGGGAGGTGTTAGAGCATCCCCAACAATGCTTTCTATTTCACTCCCTATTATATTATAAAAAATTCACTCCCTAATTTAATTTGTCTTGAAAATTGTTTGCACTCCAATAATACTGCTTATCTCACTATCTATTTTAATTTTTTATTAATAACTATCTAGAAAAAAATTGAAGAGAGAAAGAGACAAAAAAAGAACAAAAGAGAAGAAAGAGAAATAATAAAATATTACTTAGAAGTTTTTTGTGGTTCTTAAATCTGAGGAGGGAGAATGTAAATTTTAGGAGGTGAGATAAGTAAGAAGAAAGATAGAGAGGTTATTGAATGACATAAAACTCCCTAAATATAGGTAAGGAGTGAAATAGGAAAGCTGCTGGGAATGCTCTTACACCTTGGAAAAGTAGATGATTGGTTTGCACCTCTTTAACCCTTTCATCTCCTATATTAGGTTTATTGGCCATGGAATTTTATTTCCTGGTACTGTTATTTTAATTTATTCTAAGGTCTGCTATATGTATTATCACCTTTTCCTTTTCATTGTCAGATTGGATTGGCAATGTCACCATTGAGCAACAATTCTCTTTTTCTGGATTATCATCGAAATCCATTTCCCATGTTCTTCCAACGTGGGCTGAATGTTTCACTCTCAACGGATGATCCTTTGCAAATTCATTTAACGAGGGAACCACTGGTGGAAGAATATAGCATTGCAGCGAAGGTTTTTTCATCATTATTTCTTGTTCCCTTTTTTTTTTGGGGTGTCATAATGATGTATTTATAGATTTTTAATCCTTTTGTAGGTATGGAAGCTTAGTTCTTGTGACCTATGTGAGATAGCAAGAAATTCTGTGTATCAATCTGGGTTCTCTCATATGGCAAAGGTGGGAAAATTGATGAATCCCGCAGGCATGCATAAATATGTATCACAGTTCAGTTTTTCTGATTAATGATTAGCTCATTCATAAATATTTATCCAATTTAGTTCAGCTTTTTTGATTAATAATTCGCTCATTCATAACTACGAAATTAAAGGTATATATTTTATTATTTACAAATACCAGCATTACACAGGAGGGGATTATCCTAAGTCCGAACAGAGATCCAAAACAACCTTTGTTAATATTGTAATAGCATCAGTATTGTAGGGCCATCTGTTGTGAGAATCATGCTGAGTTATTTTTGCAGTTGCACTGGCTTGGCAGCAAATATTTTGCAAGAGGTCCAGAAGGAAATGATATTCATAAGACGAATGTACCCCACATGAGGATTGCATTTCGACATGAGGCAAGTAAATTTATAACTTACTACAAGAAGCTTTTGTACAGCTTTCCTTCATGGCTAATGAATTTCAGTTTTGCAGACATGGAAAGAGGAGATGCAGTATATCTACTCAGGAAGAGCTACTTTTCCTGAAGAAATAGAATTTTGAACTCAATGAAATTAGAGAAAGAAGCAAGCAACTACAAATTGGACTCTGGTGCTCAGTGAAACATGCCATCTATTCACCTGAATGCTTTGGATTTCACTAACTTTATTGGATTAGTTACTCTAAAAATTCTTCGCTACAAATGCACAACAAAATTTCATAGTTATTTTGTTTCTGCAGGGGCAATTTTAGTTGCAGTACCATCATGCATTGCCAATTTTATAGAAACTATAGAAAGAGAAGGGTTAGAAAGGGGCTGGCTTTGTAGTAAAATGCTGTTGAATGTAATTATCCATTTCATATTATAATCAATCTCACTATTGTATTAGGTGTAGTATGATGCATTACTATTGATTTGGTTAGGAGTTCTGAATCAGAAAATAGTAAAAACAGGTCTTATTTTGCTTGTATTACTTTTAGACAAATTATATTTAAAGCTCAAAAGAGCATAATTGTTACTATTGGAATTGGAATTAAGAAATGTATGATGATGCATTTGTTTAACTGTATTAGATTATTACTTACGGATTATTTGGGCTTCCAAATTTCTCATCCTCATCTTGATATTTGACATTTGTGCTTTTATATCTGATTTTGTAAAAATATAATAATTAATCCATTTAAAATGGTCAACGGTAACTCAGTTTGATTTGATTCACTATTATTTTTTTTAAACAATAAAGTGAACTTTTGTAAAGGGTAAAATATTTTAGTGATATTATAATTTTTGCATGTATCAAAATTTGTTTTTGTAACAAATCAATATCAAAATTTTGAAATTCGGTACTTAAAATTTTTTTTTTGTATTATCGTCAAATTTGATAGCTATATCAGCAAATTCGGTATTTATATTAGTAAATCTACTATTTACGTCAGAAAAATTCAATCAGAAAAACTTGTTGGTACTAATTTTTTGTACTCTTAAATTACTTTACAACACAGACATTTATCAAGAAAAAGTTGCATGGTAAAAATCGTGCATTTCCAACCCATACTCTTAAGCTTCATTTAATGTTTAGTCATTGAGATTAACGACCGGGGTCTACGCCGTAGCTGCGGCTGCTGCTGTTTTCAGGTTTCTGTTCATAGCTTTGAGGCACTACCGCGCCAACTGTATGTTATGTTGCATTTCCAATACATTTTGGATTTTGACATGTTTTCGATAGTAACGCATAACTTTTAGATTTATTTTGTAATTTTAAAAAAATTAGAAATACATTTCTATTAGTTAAAAATGCAATTTTTCTTTTAGAAAATATAAAATTTATGTTATTATTTAATATTCAATCAATTTTTTGTTTAATTTTATAAAAAAATAATAGTTTACAATTATATTTTTGAATTTAATTATTTTTAAATTTATCTATATATTTTTAATATTTGCATGTTTTCTCTATATGTTAGATATATTTTGTAATTTTTAAAAAATTAGAAATACATTTCTATTAGTTAAAAATGTGAATTTTCTTTTAGAAAATATTAAATTTATGTTATTATTTAATATTCAATCAATTTTTGTTTAATTTTATAAAAAAATAATAGCTTACAATTATATTTTTGAATTTAATTATTTTTAAATTTATCTATATATTTTTAATATTTGCATGTTTTCTCCATATATATGTCTTATATTTTTTTGTAAATATGTATCCGTGTTACATAGGTGAATAGAGAACTATCTCATTACCTGTTCAGGTGTAAGGCTCTTCGTAGTAGTATCATTATCATTTTATTTTCATTGATTAATGTAAAAATAAAATAATTAAATATATGTCATTTTGTGATTGGATGAATCTAATTGATATAGTCTATATAACAATTTTTCTTATATTTAAACTATGTGTAATGGCTTACTTTGCTTTCCTCTTTTTTGCATTAGATTCATGATTTGGATGTTTATTATTTTGATTGACATATCTATATTGGTGTCATCTCATGGCATTTGGCTGGAGCTTAGTTGCTGTTGCAGGCCGTTTAATCTATTGCCATTCTTGTGAGGAAGTTTAGGTAGGATTATTTTTTAAGCAAAATTACTATTTGCCCTTAATATGAAAAATATAAAATTTGTCCTATGTAATTTGACATAATATACTAATACCATTTTGAAATTTGAAAATTATAGTATTTATCCCATAATGTTTTAATATATTGTACTAGTACCTCATGTAAATTTGATTTACTTAATTAATACCCTTGAATAAAAGAGAATATTCATTTTTACTAGTGTATTATATATATTTTTTAAATCAAAGTGAGTACTAATATATTATGTCAAATTACTGGGAGCAAAACATATATTTTTCAAACTTAAAAAAATTATTAATGTATTATGTCAAATTAGAGAAAGTAAATAGATTATGGTACAATTGCAGACGTGAAGGATGAAGGAGCAATAGGAACATCCCACTGATGATCAACAAAATTTCTTGCTCGACTTCTACGTCGGACAGGCTGTGGTGGATTACTATCAGTTTTGTCATGAATTGCTGCATTACAACAAGCCTTCGTTATTGTTGAACAATGCAGAATATGCCATCATTAATTTGGTAGATTTTGTCAATATCATTGTTTAACCGGATATGTTCAATACCATCCATCTTCAAAATAAATGAATAAGAAAACAAGTATTATTTGTAACATCCTCGACCATCCATACATGCATTATCACATGCATTTCATTTGGACATATTTATTTTATAAATGTCTGTCACACGAAACACATGCATACGTAGAGATTTTAGCTAGACGTATTCACGAGATAAATTTGTCACGGGTCGGTTTATCGCAATAGGATCAAGTCGTACGTGTCTAGCTATAATTGAAATAAGGACACAAGATATTGAAAATAAAAATAAAATTTGGCATAGTGAAATTAATTAAAGTAGACAATTTGACTAGATAGTATTTTGCACTAAGTACATGTAAATATGTAGAGATAATAATAATAATAATAATAATAATAATAATTAATTTAATTAATTAATTATTTAAATTATTTAAAAATATTAAATCGGAAAAAAAAAAGTAAAAAAAAAAAAAGGAAAAAGAGCAAAAGTGAGTCGGTTAAGAGGGCCTTAAGCTGCCTTCTTTGTCATTTCTTGCATTTTCATCTCCTTCTTCATTTTCATCTAGTTCCAAGCCCCTAAACACATCATCTAGCCATACTTAAGGTAATTCTCCTCTCTTGTATGTTAATTTTGAGTTAAGACATAAGTTAAGCTAGGTTTATGTAAGCACAAGCAACACAGTGTAATTCTTGGTTTTGTTTCAAGGGCAGTATGTTGGCCTCCGTTTCCTTCAAGTTACAGACCAAATCTAAAGAAACACAAACATAAAATTTGTAGATTTGTGTCTTAGGTTCATGGATATATAAATTTTTTTGCATGATTTGGTGTCTGTAAAGAGATATGGGCATCGGACTAGAACTGGTTCCATTGAGGAACCTAGCTGAATCACTTTCTGTTTTGATTGTGTTTCTATATGATAGAATCATTATTTGAGGAATCTTAAAACATGAAAGTTGCAGATATATGTGTTATCTATTGTATACCAAATTTCAGGACTAGAAGATGGGTGGATATGGAGTTATAGGCAAGAGAGTCATGCATGTTCCACATTTGAGCTGCCTGCTTAGTGTTCTGGGCAGGTCCATTCAGTTGTTAGCCAATTTTGAGCTCCTTATATACTTAATCTATAAATGCTCAAAACATGGAAGTTATAGGTATATGTATTAGCTAAATGTTGGCACAAATTTCACCTCAATATGTTTTGTATGTTGTGAGTTACAGCTTTCACAAGTCAAACTAGTCCGGATGCCAGCCCTGTTTCTGACCAGTCCCAATTACCCTACCATATGAGGACCTTAGAGGCAGAATGGATTTGCTACTCAATTACCTTCGAATACCTCAAGCTGCACCCAATCACCATCCTATGAGCGACCTCTATGAGGCAACAAGGAATGGAGTCAAAACACAGAATCAGTATCCAAGATATCCTTGAGTACCTCAAGTCTAAGGATACATGCACCATTGCTATGATGAGACTATCATTGACATTTGAATAGATAATCCATATGATT
>CATIWF010086584.1:0-26608 GCA_949630135.1 Balakata baccata
TTGATTCGTCCACACTCCCATTTCTAGACTCTTCCAAATCCCACAGCAAACCTAGAGAGAGAATAAAAGAGCGAAACTGGAGCAAAGAAGTAACCATGGTTAAATTATAACCCTGGCCTTGCGCCAGAGTTAACCAACGTTCTTTGAGAAAAAGGGCAAGAGAGAAGGCAGAACAGAACAATAGAGGCGAAATCCAAGGAGTGGTTCGCATGTTTAGATTTTATGGTATTTGCTTTGGTTGAATTCTAACTTGGACCGAATCCATTTCTATTGCGAATACCATAGCTTATTTCTTAGAACCTTCGATTTCTCCTGGACGCTGTTTCTGCTGATTTTTTTTCTTAATTTCTTCGTTGAAGGTTTCAATCTTTAATTTGCGAGGCTTGGATTCGTTCACTGTTTTGGTGTGTTCTCTCAGATCTCGCTGTCTGGGTGAGTTCTTTGCTGCCATTTTGACTTCTTGTTGCTCGTAATGTTATTTTCTCCATTCTGGGTTTTAAGGTCGGTTTGGTTAGTTTCATTATGTTGATTTTTATCACAATAACATTTGTTTCTTTTTATCTTTTTTTTTTTTAAAGTTTATATTTTGATAAAAAATCTTGAATTTTCCGTAAATCTGTTTTTTTTTTTCTTTATTTTATTTTATTTGTTGGTTTTGGGTAGTGTGAGCTACGGATGAATGTATCTCTTCAGCTCATATATGGTGTTTGGGTAAATTTTTGCGTGGTTTTCCAATTTTCTTCTGGTTAGTTACTAAACTGTTCTTTTCTTGGTGTATTTTTGTTTTGTTTTGTTTTGGTTTGCGTTTTTGAATTTCCTTTTTGTAAAGAATTTTTTTGACGCAGTAAATAGAAGTGTTATGGATTTTTCTTAAATTATTTGCTGTTGAACCATTAATTTTTGTTAAATCTTGTTAGTAGTAGAAGTTGGGTGAATATCAAGATTTTCTTTATGCCAAAGAAACAAAAAAATTAACGGTATTGTCTAAATTTTCAAGAAGCATTAACTCGGGCAGAATATCTTTCGATAAATTGGAAAGTGCATCTGTGATATTTATTAAATTTTAGGAATGCTGTTTAGTCTTAGTCTGGTGTGTTCTTTTTTGCAGTAAGTGATCTTTTTTTTAAGCTGATTGTCCGTTGCTGCTTCTGATATTGATACATTCTTTTGTTATTTATCCTGTTTTTCAGATACTTCTTGCTAGGCAGTATTTTAGACATGGCTTGCTGAATTTAGCATTTAGCTTGAAGTCTCTTCATCTTTGTCCTTTTTTGTTTTTGGTTGGATGATGGTTTCTGCAGTTTGAGTTTGATTTGATCAATTTAATGATTAATAGTCAATTATACTATTTGTCGGAAAATCAATCCAAATTCGGCTTTTGTGTTTGGCGCTATCTTGGAGGGAAGAAGCTCTCTTCCTTCTTTGCCGCCTCTCTCAGCGGCCAAGTAGACCATAGGATTCTTACTCCATTTCATGTCTCGTAAGTTAGACAGCCCAGTTCAGACCCAGATGGCAGTGGCAGTCTTTAAGAGTCCGCTCAGCGGGGAATACCATGGGAGCAGGAAAATGGAGGGGAAGCAACCTGCTGGGAGGAGAAGGGTTTTTGTGCAAACTGAGACTGGATGTGTCTTGGGAATGGAATTGGATCGCGGTGACAATGCCCATACTGTGAAAAGAAGGTTGCAGATTGCCCTAAATTTCCCTACTGAGGAGAGTTCCTTGACTTTTGGGGATATGGTGCTGAATAATGACCTTAGTGCCGTTCGTCACGACGCACCACTTCTTTTAACACGGAACTATCTGCATAGAAGCTCATCCACTCCTTGTCTTTCGCCAACTGGCAGGGATATCCAACAAGGGGATCAGAGTGGTCTTATTGAGATATTAGGACATTCTAAGAGCTTTGCTAAAATGAAGCAACTTGTCAAGGAAAGTGTCAAGGCAATCAAGGCGGGTGTAGATCCAATTCCTATTCACAGTGGGCTAGGAGGTGCATACTATTTTAGGAACAACAGAGGTGAGAGTGTTGCAATAGTGAAGCCAACAGATGAAGAACCTTTTGCACCAAACAACCCGAAAGGATTTGTAGGTAAGGCTCTAGGGCAACCGGGTTTGAAACGGTCTGTGCGGGTTGGGGAGACAGGTTTCAGGGAAGTTGCTGCTTACCTTCTTGATTATAATCATTTTGCAAATGTGCCCCCTACTGCCTTGGTGAAGGTCACTCACTCAATCTTCAATGTAATTGATGGGGTAAATGGCAACAAACCTCACAAGAAGAAGCAGGTTAGCAAGATTGCATCTTTCCAACAGTTCATACCACATGATTTTGATGCAAGCGATCATGGGACATCCAGTTTCCCAGTCTCTGCTGTGCATCATATTGGGATATTAGATATTAGGATTTTTAACACGGATAGGCATGCTGGAAATCTTTTAGTGAGGAAGCTTGATGGTGTGGGGAGATTTGGTCAAGTAGAGTTGATTCCAATTGATCATGGTCTCTGCTTGCCAGAAACATTGGAGGATCCATATTTTGAGTGGATTCATTGGCCTCAAGCTTCAATCCCATTCTCAGATGATGAGCTTGAGTACATAGAAAAACTTAATCCTATTATGGACTGTGAGATGCTGCGAAGGGAGCTTCCTATGATTCGAGAAGCTTGTCTACGGGTCTTGGTTCTGTGCACAATTTTCCTCAAGGAAGCTGCTGCGAATGGTCTCTGTCTTGCTGAAATTGGTGAGATGATGAGCAGGGAATTTCGAGCCGGTGAGGAGGAACCCAGTGAGCTTGAGGTTGTTTGCATTGAAGCAAGAAAGCTCATTGTGGAGAGGGAGGTGCTGTCGCCCCGATCTGATATGGGGGAAGCAGAATTTCAGTTTGATATAGACTGTGACGAAACAAAATTTGATTTCAACCCAAAGATGATAATGGATGATTATATGACCCGAACAAGTTTCCACTTTGAATCTGGGGCTGGGAATGGACGTTGGACTCTTTCGAAACTGGAGGAGAGCATTGAGGAGGAGGAGGAAGAGGAAGAGGAAAGCTTAGAAGAGGAAGAACGGAAAGAGGCATTCTCTGTTCTACCCGTGCTAGAGAAGCTGCCAAGCATGTCGAAGCTTTCCATGTCACTTAGGAATACCGCGTTGGGCGAGAAAAAACAGAAATGCCAAATATTCTCGGGATCAAAACCAGAAAATGGATATTATACCATTACATCATCTGGGCATCGGAGCGCTAACGAGCAGCTTCCTGCAAGCATGAGTTTTGTAGAGCTGGCTGATATGACTGAGGAGGAATGGTTCCTGTTTCTGGAGAAATTCCAGGAACTTCTGTATCCAGCATTCGCCAAACGAAAATCTGTGACCCTATTTCAGAGGCAAAGACAGAGGCTTGGTAGCTCATGCCAGTTTTGAGAGTGAGACATGAATAAGACTTGTAGGTTTGTGGCAGAGATGGATAAGCAGGACTAGGTTCAGTTGATGGGTTTTGTCCCTTGGGGATCAACAGTAGGACAAGCTGATGTAAATATTCATGGAAATTAGCTAGGTGAGAACTAATGAGCTGAGTAGAATTGGTTGTATTTTTTTTTGTCCCTTTATGCTTTTGTTTCATTTTTTTTTTCTCCCCTTTTCTCTTCTTAAAGGACCTGTTTGATAAATAATTTGTGGACTGAAATCCTAGAAGGAATATTGTGTAAATAGCGATCTCTTGGGTTATTCCCTTCTGGAATTGCTTTCATTCAATTATTCTTTCCCCTTTTTTGTGTTTCCTCGACTCTGTTTTCTGCTTGGGTGCATCCACTGAAGAAAATTATGATTTTGGACCTAGAATTCCTGTTCTTTTTAAATGGTACTTCTTTTGTAGGATTTTGGCTATATGTATACGCTCACATCTATTGATGATGTCTTTCTCTGGTGTAAAATACCTGGCTGCCATCCGCATTTTCATTTGTTATTCTGGCCGTTTGTATTTTCTGGTAATTATTGTTGCTTTTATTAATTAATGAATTGGAAAAAGGCATTAATCTTGTTAGTTGAAAAGCCACTATTGAGGAAGAAGGATTACAAGGAAGCTTTGTCCATGCTGACATAGAAAGCAAGGGAACATGTTAACAACCAACAAGAAACATCACATGTTGGGTGCCATAAACATTAACTATTAATTGGTCTTGTTCTTGATCAAAGCTCGAGGTTGTTGTGCTGGTCATGCGATAGATTTATGCTGTCTTATAGATTATTAGACTTTGTGAGGGTAGCGAAAATTGGATTAGGCTACTGATAACATAATTGATTGAATTTACATAAAATTTTATTTTGATTCTTATGATAAATTGTGCTTTTCTAATCTACGCTCTCCTCAAAAAGTTTACTCTGAATTTTAAAGAAAATCATGCTTTGCAGGAGGAAGGAAGCAACAGTTTGTAGCAAGTACTCAGTCATGAAAGTAATGGTGGGTCTGTTGAAGTGATTGTCTTCCATACCAAATCGAAGTTATCATAAAGATGAGAGAAGATCTGGATAGGATAAGACACAAAAGGGTTTTGGTGGGTTTGATTGAAGAAAAAACAGGTTTTGGTGGGGTGAATGTCTCATCTCTCGCTGTATAACTGTGATTGGACAGACACAGCTTCTCCAGTATTGCATTTGAAAAAACGTGAATTTCGGAAAAAAAATTTATTTTGAGTTTTAAAATTTTTTTTAGGATAAATAAATAAATATTTTTTTAAAAAAAATATTTAAAAAAACCGTTTATAAAAAATTAAAAAAATCAATCAATTAAATAAAAATTTAAAATCCGCATTTAAATCTCTCAACAACCGTACCAAACGCCCTTCCATTTTTAGCTTTGATGATCATATTGGTTGCCTAGTTTTGACAATATTTGTTTTTCGTTTTGAAGAGATAATTTTGATTTAATGTTTAACAAAAGGAGATTAAGAAACTGCAACAACACAATTAATGATGGGTATACACAGTTTGAAAGTTACAGCCACCTCCAAGGTCTTTTTGAATAATTAGCTTTGATGATCATGCTAGTTGCCTTTATTATTGATCCTATCTCACTTCTTAAAGGTCTTTTTTAATAATTAGCAATCCATATTATTATTTAGGGTTGAGTTTGGGTTTGTGAGTGGATTGAAGAAGAAGATAAAATGATAAAAAGAATACAAGAAAGCTGAGAAAGAAACAAATGGGCTGGGGGGTTTTGTCTGATTATCTCCCATTTCATAATGTTTGAAACAATACAAAATGATAGTTGATAACTTTCGGTTTTCAATTCTTGGATCCTGGAGACATAATGAAGTTAGAATGGGTGTTGGAAGGTGTCTGGTGTTTCCATTCCGATATTAAAGTCAGTAACTTGGGAGAAGTAAAGAAAATGGAAAGAGATATATTGTTGAAGATAATGAAGTTAAGTTGTTCTTTATCTACATGATTATAGGGTTTAGATGTTAATTTATCTTTTTACCCTTTGATGATTGTTGATTGACAGCATAGAGCTTCCTGCATCGGCAGTCTTCTGTTCATTTTGTTTCGTCGAAGTAGCTTATTGTCGTTTCTTACTGTTCACGCATACTGTTGGAGATTAGCAAAGCCCAATATAGCACAAGAACTCAAAACAGAGACGAAAAGAAGAGTTTTACTGCTGGAAAAATGGAAAATAATACAAATGCAATTCTACAATAGTTAGAGCAAAATGACAGCAAAAAAAACAAAGAAGGTAACTTCTATGTAGGAAGCCCACACAGTCCAAGGAGACTCTCCCCTATCTCTAGCCGAAGCACAGAGATCTCCAACGTTTTGCCTACCAAAATACAAAGAAAATACAAATTGAAATTCATGTTCTCTTATTGTACGATCCTATAGGAATGGAACTCTAGGTGATCGTCGATAGTATGTAGTTGGCATGTATTTTTTAAATGATCTCTTGTGCAAATTGATTTGTCACGATCCGGTGAGCATAACATCTGCTGACATAATAATTTTTTTTTTATATGAAGGTGATATCTATACATAAGATCAGAAAAAGATTGGATTAAATAGTGAAAAAGACATCTGTGACATTGTGAACATTGTATGTTCTTATTCACTGTACCTAATTAATATACTCACACGTGAACAAGAGCAAGAACAAAGGCAAAGCAAAGCTGCAGCACATGCTAATGCATATCCATCATTAGCAATCATATTTTTTCTTAAAAAAAAAAAAACCATATATAAAATTAAAGATTGAAAAAAGAGAACTATCAGTTATCTTTTTTTTTTTTTTCTCTTTCCTATATATATATATATATGCCTAAGAATATACACCCAATCCCAGATGTAAGTTATGATGTTGAAATAAAATAGATAATTAAAATTCCTGTGCGAATGCTTTACCGTTTCTATTTGATAAGAAATAATTAATTTTAAATTTCAGTCTATTAACATAGTTTGATTGCACCTGTAGTTAAAAAAAATAATTAAAAGATGAATTATTAGATAACTAAAGATCATAGTCATTATTGTCAAATGTCTTATCAACCATTTTAATACTGAAATTCTGAGTAGAATGGATTCCAACTATCATTTAAAGTAATGTTACAAAGATTAGAAATACTATTTAATAAAAATAATTATAAATATAAAATAATTATGTCATCTTTTTTAGAAAAATTAAAAATAGTAATATATTATAATGATTCTAATAAAATTTATTTTTTTAAAATCAAGATATAGATAAAGTTGTAAAGATAAAATTTATTTTTTATTAGTAATGTAAAATATTATTTTGGAACTAAATAAATTTTAGTTTTTTTAAACGACATTTATAATTGAACGGAAAGAGTATTAGATATTTATATTGTTACAAATTTATTAAGATATTCTATTTGAATTGCTTATAAGTTATGATTATTTTTTATAATAACTTAGGAAATTTTTTTCTTTCCACCAACTTTTTTTTGGCAAAATTTTTATAATAACCCAAGCTGAAGCCCAACCTTTCGGCTAGCTAATGATTTTTTTTTTTTTAAATTTCACGGAATACCGACTTTTGAGTTTTTTTAAAAAAGTTTATTGGTATCATCGTTCTTATTTTTATCAGTTTTTTACTTTTTTTAAATAGTAATTACTATCTATTTAACAAAAATTTTCATCATATTAAGAAATGACTTTTTTCCATGTTTTAAACATGTATTAAAAATTTTATTAATTTGCATCACCGCCACTTATTCTTATGTATATAGTTATATATTTTCAATCATTATTTAATTAATTTAATTACCAAATAAAATATATAAATCTGTATTTAATTAATTTAATTACTAAAATAAATTTTGGATAAATTTTAATTATTAAATAAAATATATAAACTTGTATTTAATTAAGGTTATTTACCTTGGTAAATTTTAGACATTTTTTTTTAAATTTTTAGTTGAGAGATTGACTAGATGTATGGTAAATATTATATAAACTTTGAGTAAATTTTGAACAAATCTTAGATAATTTTAACTTTCACTAATTTTTTAGTAAACTTTCGTAAATTTTATCTAAATCTCAGGTAAATTTTGGATAAATTTTTGGTACCCCTTGTGTAATTTTAACTTTCACTAATTTTCTAGTAAAATTTGAATAAACTTTGTGTAATATCAAATTTTCATTAATTTTCCGATAAATCTTAGATAAATTTTGGGTAAAATAAATTTTGAGTAACTTTAATTTTAATTAATTTTTTGGTAAACCTTCTTTAATTTCAACTTTTATTAATTTTCTAATAAATTTTGGTTAAATCTTGAGTAAATTTAGTTAAATTTTGGATAAACTTTATATAACTTTAATTTTTATTAATTTTCTGGTAAATTATGATAAATCTTAAATAAATTTTTAGTAAACATTAAATTTTAATATTTTTATATGCTTTTAATATTTTCGAAAAAAATTTTAGCAATTTTTTTATTTAAAAAAAAAAACTTTAAGAGAGTATTTTCGTAAATATATAGATGCTTCGTGGTATTTCTATAAAAATCCGTTTTTTTTCTCCAATTTATGTGGCTTTTACCTTGGGCTTTTTTATTGGGTCATTGATGGACCTTTGCTTGTCTACCTATTCCATCTGTGTCTTTGGGCTTCATCTCATTATAATTGGGAGGGTGTAAATCTTTCAATTTGTTTTTTTCGGAGAAAATTACTCATTATGAAACTTCTAAAATTTTATTATCCAAACAAAATAGTAAAAAACCGGCTCGATCAACGAATTGAAAAAAATAGCAGATCATGGATTTAAGATAGAATTAAGATTGAATTGGGGTCGAACCAATCTATGTGAAATTCTTATAAAATATAATATATCTGATATATATAAGATATAATATGTTTTATACATAAAAAAATAGAAAATAAATTATTAAGAAACATTCCTAGTGCACAAGACTGATATAAAGTAATTAATGTATAATTTTTTATGAATGTAAATGATTTTTTTTATGGGAATCAAAATAATTTTAAACAATAATTTTTGTAAAATTTTGTAAAGTTTTATATTAATATTGAAAATACAGATATTGAAATTCAAATTTTATCTAATAGAAAATTTTTTAAATAATGTGAATATTTTTGTAAATAATTAAAATAAATATTTTTTATGATATATATTATTAATATGATTAATAGAAAAAAATTATTATTTATATAAATAATTAACTTTGAGATTAAAATAATTTTTTACATTGATAAAAATAATTTATGCTAAATTTTTTAAAATGATATAAATATATAAATAATTAATTTTTAGATTAAAATAATTTCTTACCTTAATAAAAATAATTTATGTTAAATTTTTAAAAATTATATATTACTAAAAAATATATATATATAATTAAATAAAAATTTATATAATATATTTTAAGCAATATATTATTTTAATAATATAAATAATATATAAAACAAATTGCGCACAATAAAACATGTGCAATAATATGATATAATGGTAAAAATTTACAAAAAAATTCCTAGACCCATGTTCAATTTTTGACAACACCATCTCTTTAGTTTTTTAAAGCATTTTCCATTATTATTTTTAACTCGAAAAAGCCTTTATAAACCGAGGGGATCAACGATTTTTCTACCAATCCAATAGACTCCAAGTTTTACTTCTCAAAACTACCAAACTTGGTGATTAATTTCTAATTTTTTCGATTAAACTGGTATGTTCGGATCGGTTTTTACAATAACGATCCAAATAAAATCTATTTTTATTAAATCCAAAACTATCATTAAAATTTTTTTTCCCCTGAAATATACTGATAAGTTAAATGGGGAAACTGCCTTACTCTTTAATTAACCCAACAAAACTATTCTTGCCCTTAATTTCATTGTCCTCCCTGAATGTCAACCACTCCCAAATTTCACTCTCTGATTTCAGGTTTTTTCTAATCCTAATCACCGCCGTCTGAGAGAAGCAAAAGCCTCACCACTGGCTATACTCCCTCGTCTCCCCTCTTGAAAGTGAAAGGCGTGTTCAATATTACTCGTGGGCTTAACAAAGATCCAACACGTAGGGGAGGCAAAGAGACACAGAGATGATGGGATGCAAGAAGCCGCACCGTTCGAGTCCGTCCAGTGCTTCGGCGCAAGAAGACTGCCATCGTCGTCACTTACTGCAAACACAGGAGCGGTCTGATCAAAATCAATTGAGTAACATTTCCAAATCTGAGTTTCCAATATTATGTTTGTCTCTCTCGATTTCATCTCTTAAGGTTATCTTGCATTATGCCACTATTTTGTTTCTTATTTTTGTAGTTTGAGAGAGAAAAAAAAATGATTAACCGATGCAAATCATTTAATTTGAATCCATAATCCTGCATTTGATGTTACTTTTATTTATTAATTTATTTTTAGTGAAAATAATACTCAAATTTGAAAATATACAATTTGTATACATACCATTATTTTTTATTTTTAAAAAAGAATATAATTCACTACTAAAAAAAATATTTTTAAATGAAACTTGTAGAAGAGTATTAATATAATATATCAAAACTTCAAGAGATAAATAACATAATTTTTAAATTTTAGAAGAGTATTAGTGTATTATGTCAAATTACCAGGAGTAAATAATATATTTTTCAAATTTAAAAGTAATTAGTATATTATATTAAACTATATGAGATAAATAGTAATTTTTTCTTATTTTTATTTACCAATTTTTTTTTAAAAAAATTACTATTTGACTTTTGTAATTTAATATAATATACTAGCATTCCTTTGATATTTGAAAAATATACGATTTGCTCTCTATAATTTGATATAATATACTAGTACCTCATTATATTTGAAAATTATATTATTTACTTCCTGTAGTTGATATATTTTACTAGTATCTCCTTGCAAGTTTGATTTACTGAACTAATACTTTTTAAGTTTTTTTAGTGTATTATATTTTTTTTCAAAACTCAGGTGTATTAGTATATTATGTCAAAATATAAGAGGCAAATCGTATATTTTTCAAATATTAATATAATACTAATGTATTATATCAAATTACAAGAGACAACTAATAATTTTTCTTCTTTTAATTTGTTGTTTTGTTGAATTTTATTTCATTGTAAATTGGTAATTGTTAGTTATTTTGTGTCTTATTCATGAAATATAATACTGAACTAATACCTCTTAAGCAAAAAAAAAAAAAAATTTACTAGTATATTATATTCGTTTTCAAATCTTATAAAATACTAGTGTATTATATCAAATTACATGAGACAAATTGTATAATTTTTAAATTTTAAGAAAGTATTAGTATATTGTATCAAACTATATGAAACAGATAGTAATTTTCTATCTTTTAATTTGTTGTTTTGTTGAATTTTATTTCATTGTAAATTGGTAATTGTTGATTATGATAAGAGTTATTTTGTGTCTTATTCAAGAAATATGATAAACTAAGTTTTGAGATGATAAAATTCGATTGCTGAAGATAATGTTCGATTTCAAATGGCAATATAATTAAAAAAAACCGCTTTGCTGAAGAGTGACATGCGGTTTTCTACAAAATCATCACCATTCACGGGGTAGAAAGAAAAATGGAAGACAACTGAGAATAAACTTTTATATCTTGGTTATATGAATCTTATATGTATATACGTGAATAATGTTGTCGGTTTTGAAAAATCAAATATGAATAATGTGACAAATGTTTGTGTTTTTCAAATTACATTCAACCTCGAAATAAAATAAAATCATTATATAGTAAAATTAAGGGTGGATTTCACTCACGGTTCTTCAATTATATAATTTATTATATAATTTGTAACAGCTCGGTATTTAAAAAATCATTTGTAACACAAAAAGATTCCAATTATGTAAATTGTAACAACTCAGTACATTAAAAATTATTTATAACACAAGAGTATCTCAATTTTTATTTTGTAACACAAAAGTACTTCAATTTTTATTTTGTAACTAAATAGTATTTCCGTATTTGAATGTTAGTCTCTCTAATTTAAGTGTGATATAAAATATCTACATCAAATAAATTTTAATAAAAATAAAATTAGATATAATATTCACATTAGATAAATTTCAATTTTACTGACTGTATATTACGACTAATTTTGTTTTTATTAAAATTTATCTGGATATTTCATATTATACTTCTGATAAAGAAATTAAGGGATGTTTGAAAGTGTTGTTAAGTGTTCCAAAAACATATTTTGAATTTTGTTGATTTAATTGACTAATTTTTTTTTAATTTTTATGAATTTTTTTTTCAAATGTAATTTTGGAAAAATATCTATTTATCTGTATTTACCAAAAATAGTTTTCAAAACTCAAAAAAATTAAAAATACAAATTTTTTTTTGCAAAAAACATTTTTTCCAAACACAATGCTAAATGAATTATAATAGTTGAAGTCATAAGTACTATTTAGTTACAAAATAAAAATTGATATGCTTTTGTGTTACAAATAATTTTTAAAATACTGAATTGTTACAATTTACATAATTAAGGTACTTTTGTATTACAAATAATTTTTTAGTTATCAAGTTGTTACGAGTTAGATAATTGAGATATTTTTGTATTACAAATAATCTTTCAGGTACCGAACTGTTACGAGTTATATGATTGGAAGACCGTAGATGAAATTCATCCTATTAACCAATAGAGGAAAAAAAAAACAGAAATTAGATTAATTTCACTTAGAATTATTGAATATACACTTAAAAGTATATGAATAGAAGATAATATAAATTAAAATAGATAAATTGGAAGATTAGATATATATTTATAAAGAGATAAATATATAATATACATCTACATGACGTGTAGATAGGAGGACAAATGCTAATTTCCATATGAGTCCAGTGATGTAAAGACAAGAAAGAAACCATGTGGCTTTAGAACCCATAATTAAGGCGTAATTTAAGTCATAGAGAAATGAGTATACTATATCATATATATATACTAATATAATTATAAAAAAAATATTTATGTATATTATATTTATTTCAATCAATAATAATAAAATAATTAAATATATATCAATGAGTAATTAACTTATTCTATAGATAACATGATAAGTATAATCTACTAATAGTAAAATTGTGATACCATTATAACTAGCAATGAAATTAGAATCATCTAATTAGAGGAATAAAAAGAAATTTTATATAAAATTAAAAGGGTGAAATATATATTTTTGGAGAATTTTATTAAATTTTTTAATATATATATATATATATATATATATATATATATAAGAATTTTTTTTTGAATTTGGACGGCCACTGCAAGCCCCTCCTCTTCGTCCATGATTATAATCCAACAAATCGATATGAAATGAGCTTTTTAGTTGATAAATAATTGGTTGGTAATAATTTTTTTATAATAATTTATAAAATTTAATAATTTTAGTATTATAAAACAAAAAATTGTTATTTTGTTGTAAATAATATAAAATTGAATGTAATTAACTCAGAAAAATTGAATAGGAAACAGATTTACGGAATTCTATAAGCATGTGGAGTTATGTGTGGAATTATGTTATGACCAAGCTTATTTGTAATATTCTGCTACTTTGTGGGATTAGTTGTCTTTTTTCTATAGGAAAAAATCCATTCAAATTGCTAAAAGAGTGAACAAGAGTTTCTATTACTTTTTTCCTATTACATTCTTTATTGTCTTTTTCATTAGCATTAAAAAATAAGAGTATGTGAGTCTATTCAATTTATTACTACTAATTTCTCTGTCTTCATCCCAATTAATGAAATTTCAAAGATTTATCACTTCAAGATTTTCTTTTTCCTATGAAATTTTTACGAGAGTTAAATATGAGTTCAATAAGGCTAAGTTAAAAAATTATTGATTGAGCTTTGCTCTCTTGCTTCTATCGAGATCTTATCATACAATTATTAAAAAGAGAAAGGTGTTGTCACCGATCATAATTTAATTTAATAACATCTAAAACTATTCTCCCCTCCTCCCTCTTCTCGCAAAATTTGGAAATTTTTTTAGATATATTATATTTATTATGTATTATATAGACTAATTTAATCATTGAATGATATATTTATATATTATATTTATTTCAATTAATAAAAATAAAATAATTAAATATATGTCAATAAATAATTGACTTAGTCTATGGATGACATAATAGAAATAATCTATCTAAAAATTTTTTCCCTATCATAACTTTCTTTTTTTTTTTTTCTTTTAAAAGGGTAGCCCTCCCTTGCTCCTTTTTTATTTTTTTAACTTTATGCATAATAATATTAGATCTTTCATTGTTTGTTGAAGATTTGTGTTTTTTTTTCTCTTACTAATCGTAGTTTGTGTTCTTTATAATGAAGTTTTGTATCCTAATTTATTGTGAGATTTGTTTTGCTCTGTGACATGTAATACTTTTTATAGATATCCTGATGTGGTTTTATATCTAAATGAAAATATTTTTATCGATAGTTATCAAATTGAATTTGTTTAACAATACAATAGCTTTACAACTTGATTTATCAAAAGCCATGATGACAAAAGTAATATTTTTATCCGCTCTATCAACGTTAAATTCTCAAAGTTATTTTTGTTATTGGAATAATTTATCAAACCTAAAATATTATTGAGTAAATAATCACTTCATTTTTAATTATAAATCTGTATTTATTTTTTTTATTATAAATAAATTTCATGCTATTATTTAAATAAAATAATATTAACTTAATAATTAAAGCTTGAGATTAAATTTTTAACTGGATTCTTTTCTTTGAGAGAGATTTTTAATTGGATTCTTTATACCGACAAAAAGTGTCAATGACTGACCCTAGTTTTAATTCAGAATTGAGAGATTGATAATTAAGTATGAGTGTATGACCAAATTATTATTTTAAAATTGGTTTCTTCTTTCTCTCTCTTTTTTAAAGAACAACTTTTCATGTATTAATTAAATTTATTTCCTTAGTCATGAGGGAATGCACTTGAATCAGAAATATCTCTTTCTATTTGATCATCTCTTTTATATTAAAGCAAAAGAAAGAAAATATTGGAAAATAATTCAACTGTACACTCTTTGAAATAAGAGAATGATTATAATCCATATCAAAAGTGCTAATAAATCAAATCAAATAATAAAACATAATTTGATAATCAAGCATTGATAAAATATAGCCTCCTTTTTCTCTCAATTTTTTTCTTTCTCTAACCGTCGTCTTTTTTAAGTAATGAAAAATGAGTTTTTACTATTATTCACTTGAAATCATTCCTTTACATTCTTTTTATCAATTTATTTCTAAAATAAGAGATTATTTTACATAAATATAGATTTTTGTTTTGTTTTTATGATTTTATTGTCTTGTTATGATATTTAGTTTTATTATCTTATTATGACGTTTTATTTCTGTCGTCTTATTGCAATATTTTTGTATGTGAGTTATTCATATATGTAAAACATATTTAATTCAACAGAGATAATAAATCAGATTATGATTGTTAATATATTGTAGAACTAGAGTTATAAATATTCTAATCACTATAGTATTACCAAATTTATAGGCACTTGGCTGATTTATTATGCTTGGTTGCTATGCATTTTTTTTTACTATTTTATTTTCTATAGTTTTTAACAGATTTATATATATTTTTATGAATGTATTACTAATTTAAACCAATTAAATTATTTTCATTTTAAAAAAAATCAAGCATTCATTTTGTTCATTAATTGAGAACCTAAACGAAATAATTTTGAATAATGTAAGAAAAGAAAACACTACACAATGCAATTGAGAACAACCTTTTATCCAAAAAAAATACAAAGCATATGTACAAGACATTTAAAGAGAAATTAATTGAAAAATCCTGTGGTTTTGCGCAAAAAAAAAAAAAAAAAAAAAAGAAAGAACGAAGAGATACCGTTGGATAAATTCATGAATCATTTGTGATTAAATTGATTCATTATTTATTTACAGATTGGATCTAGGTGAGTATGATCCCAATTAAAAATGCCGCCATGGGCGTTCAGCAAGGCTGACGCATTCCCCATACCTAAAACAATCAACCAGATGATCAATTGTGAGACCGGCTGCTTGCATGAATGAGTAGACGATCACCGGACCCACTAATCGGAATCCTTTTTTCAATAGATCTTTGCTGATCGCCTCCGCCTTGGGCGACCGCAACGGCACATTTCTTGGATATCTGAATTTATTGATTGTTGGTTTATAATTCACATATCCCCACATGAAGCTACTAAAGGATCCATATTCTGTTTCGATCTGTATATACATCATCATTATCCCATTGTTAATTATCTCCAAATATAAAAAATTAGAACAAATTACTGAAATCCACAAGTTTTAATTTTGGCAGATACAAACAAATTTTTCAAAAACTGATAGCCCCATTTGGCAAATTTCATCTGCTATAACCATTAGTAAGGCTGAAGACTTAAATGCTCATTATTTATGTTGTTGTTGTTATAGATTACAATAAATTTTAAAAAAAAAAAATTAAAAAATTCGATTTGAGACCCACCAAGTGACATAAATTAGAGTTATTTCGGTATATTTAAGTCTCCACCTTTCTAATAGTTTTCTCAAACGACATTTATTAAAATGGCAAAGGATACTCTATTAATCTTTGAAAAATTTGTTTCTATCGAAAAAATTTAAACAATCCTTTTTTTTTTTTTAAATTTGAATCAAAATTTTTTCTTAATTATCAATTTTATTACACAAAATTTATGAAAGAAAGAGGACTTGCCTTCATTATGCACTTGGCATTGTCTACAATGCATCTCACTCTGCTTTCAGCCAACATGATTGCCTTATTGGAGGCTATATCTGCGATTTCCTTTTCTCCCATTTTGGCAACTATTTTAGCATCAAATCCACCAAAGGCTTCTCTATGGAATTATTAAAAAAAAAAAAATCATCTCTATAATTACGTACACTAATTTTCACTTAAAATAACAAAATAATTAATATTATAATTAGTCCAAAAATCACTTACCTGAATAATTGTTTTCTTTTTAAAATTTCAGTCCAATTGTAGTCCATCAACATACCACATAAGGCAAGCAGCTCGAACAATTGGCTGTCATTTTTCAATTTTAATAATTAATCTCTAATTAAGCTGGTATACCATATTGCATTGCATAATATATAATTAAGTAGGCAAGACTTTTCTCTTTTTTTTTTTTTTGTACAAAGAGTCCGACTAAACATTCAAATGTTTTTATTTTTTATTTTATAAAGAGTCCGACTAAACATTCTAATTCGAGTCTAATTACTAAATCATTATTACTAGTAAACTAAAGTAAGACTATTCTTTATGATGAATCAATATCTATAATTAATCACTTACTTATCATCGTAGACTGGAACCCCCCAGCATTCATCATGAAATGCCACGTACACTTTATCTGCATACATCAATCCATTTATTTAAATAGCATTATACAATCAATATATATATATAATGTAGTAGGTAGGGAGGTGGAATCTATAGATAGAAATATGCTGCCTGCAGCATATAGAAAATATTTGATAAATAATCATAAAATACTAATTTAGATCTAATTTATATAGATTAAAATAACAAAAAATGTCATATAAGTAAAATAATTTTACTTATTACTCTTTCAGAAGATTAACAATAAAATGATGGAACAGATTTTTTACAAGATAGACAATAAATAATTTTTCTAATATGAAACATAGCCACTTCCCAATCTCACATAAATAATTTTTCATCTCTGAAAATGAAATTCTCTAAATTTTAATTTAAATTCTGTAAATTACCCTTGCTTTTTTTTTTAGTAAGTATATATTATAAGAAATAATAATATTCTAGTATGAAATTTTAGCAGCTTTCTAATCTTATAAAGATGAAACTACAATTAACTTTACCACTGTTCTTTGAGATCCAATTGCACCTCCTCAGCTCTCCACCATCAGACTGCTGATCAGTTTGGTGCTGCTGATGAACGATCTTGGGCACTGGCTGAACCTGTCTTCTAATTTCCGGCTGAGAGATTAGGCGAAGAGCTAAAGATATCTTCTGATCAAGAGGAGTGTTAGAATAATCTGTAAGAGAAGAATCATTGGAATTCTGTGACAAAGACAACGATAAAGATGAAAAAGATAGTGAAGAATTGCTTCTGTGCAGCCCAATTGGATAAACTTTCTTTAAATTCTTGGAGAAAAATCCTTGGTTACTAATTGACTGCTCTTTTTCTTTGATGAACATGTTGTAATTCTTTTCCACAACTTGTTTTCTCACACTTGTTTTAGCCATTAATTCTTGATGGAATTAGAGGATGAGAAAGTTGTGGTTTTTGGTGGGTTTTTATCAAGTGTCAAGAGGTCTAAAAGTGCAAGTGCTTCACCTAAGTTGGTGAAGTGTGAATTTCATTATGGATTACTCTCTCTTTGAGTTCTTAGTTTTTAAGCAAAATTTAAATTTTTTGGTAGTCATAATTAGCATAAATTATTTTTAGGCGCTATGCATATACAACATTCTATATTTATCTTCTTTTGTCATTTTAGCTAACATACAACTACTTAAAGCTAATACGTACATCCAAAAACTTAAAAATTTGATTTATTACATCTCAATTCCAAACACTTAAAAAAATTTTGATTTATTACATCTTCTTATCATATAGTATTAGGTGATGGTATATTAAATTTTTATTTTTATTTTTAAATTTATAAGGTGGTAGACAAATAAAATTGAACCAAAAAGGGAATTCAAAGGGAAAACTAAGGGCAAAATAGCAAAACAAGACAAACAGAAAACCCTTCTGTACATGAATATATTCTTGTTTTCATTTTAATCTTTCTGGCTATTTGGATTATAATTATTACTTAATTAGGAAGCTAAATGTCAACATGCAATACTTCTTTAAACTAAATATGCGAATTAATTTATATGTTATAGTTCAATCATTATATTTGTCATGGCGAAACATAAACATTATTGTGTGTAACAAAATTTAAATATTTGACTAATTAATTGATTAAACATTAAGTGAATCACACATAAGCTTAAGATGCTTATAACCAATTGTTTTGGTGAAATTCAAATAGTTAATTACTTTGTTATTTATATATGGTTGTTGTGGGGTGGTTAATTTGGTGTAATTACGTGTATTATCTTTATCTCTGTATTAGGTCATTATCATAATTTATCTAATACAATCTAATTATCTGATCAATTAGTATATGAGGACCACATCAACTAATTAGCAAATTATAAGTTTTTATATTTATTTTTTTGGAAAAACTATGTAGTTTCGTAATATTAATTTCTAATCTGGTAAGGAATATAAAATCTCGATTAAATTGGATGAATTTCACTGATGGTATCTAAACGATGTAAATTGCAACAATTCAATATCTTAAAAATTATTTGTAATTTAAAATTATTTCAACTTTTATTTTATAACTAAAATAATATTTAAAAAATTGAATTGTTGCTATTTATATAGTTGGGATAAAATCGGTGAAATTCATCCAATTAAATTCAAATTTTAGTCGAACCCTTGAAGGTATATATATCTATATATATAACCCATGTTTCTGAAGATGTGAATTAAGTCATCAGTCATCACCAACCTTTGGTCTTTCATATGGGCAAAATCATTTCCTTTATGTCCACGTATGATTAATTAGCTGTGGTCCAATATCCTACAACCTAAGGTTCCTTATTAATTACTTTGATATTTTAAAATTTTAATAGAAATATTCTTTTTGCATGGCCTACTTTTATTCAAAATCATTTGGTTGTCAATAACTATTATCCAAATTCAAATAGGAGAAAAAAAAAAATATTTTGATTCCTTCATTACCATCTTTGTTTATTTAGTCCCTGATATTTTTTTTTTGCAATATATTTATTTCAAAATATTATTTGTTTTAATCACATTCAACTCAAACAGAAATTTAATTAAAAAAAAGTAATAGTAAATAATTCTAATATATTATCGGTGCAGCTAGAACTCTAAATTAGGAATACAATTATCCGTTCAGAATAAACAAGAAAATGATATAAATTTACGTATTATTATATATTGAATGCCAAATATTTTGTGTCATTCAAATCAATTACGTAAATATATGCACTTAATTCTGCTGAGGTTGCAAAGTTACACTTTTGAGTTAAATCTCCAAATTCTTATAGAAACTCCTTTTAGTTGCAGTGTTTGTCTCAGCACAAGTGTAAATGGGACCAAAATATTCTTAACTTGTACTCTTATATATGTTTTGTTTTTCAAGGTTTGAGGCATACCTATTGTCTGCATAGACAGAGAAATCTCATCCCACAATTCTTTGTTTTTTTCCTATATTGTCACTGTTACACGAATTTCAGTCCTTTTTCCTTTTTCTTCTTTTTTTTTTCCTCTTACTAAAAGAAGAAAAAATGTCAATTGGGATTTGTTTAGTAGACAAGGGTAAGTGATGATTTACTCTTCTCTCCTTTAATTTATAAATATTTATAAGTGAAAACAAGAAACCATCTTGTATATTTTCAATAATATATTGACAATTAGTAAAATTCATTTTATACAAGAGATGGTTTAAGCTCTAAACTAGAAGCCACTTAATTAGAAGAGGAAAAAAAAAAGCATCATAATTAAGTTATGTAAAATTCAATAGGTCAATGGAATTAAACTTAACTCTTTCTAAAAAGTAGTTCAAAAATAAAAGATTATCTAAGCTATTATAAATTCTATTAATTTTTTACTCCTACCATATGTGGAATTTCAATATTTTCCTCTTAAACTCAGGCACGCTGTGGGGATACAATATAGCGGGAGATCATCTAGAGCATGAAAATATAGTAGATTGTACCGCTTATAAACTATGACTCTGATATTATGTAAACTTCTATAGATCAATGGACCTGAACCTAACTTTTTCTAAAAACCAACTCAAAAATTGAAAATTATCTAAACTATTATAAATTTTATTAATTTTTTAAGTGAGACTTTAACAAATTAAAATAATTATGGTTTGTTAAAATTTATAAATCGAACTAATAACAGAAAAAATAAAAAAATTATTAATTAATTTATATAATATTTTATGGCTAATTAAATTCATAAATAAAATTAAGAACCATGTTAAAACTAATAATAGTTAATTGATTGTATATTTTGGATTTAGGGTCGGACCGAGTCAAACGGGCCATACCCGAAAATGCTAAGCCCTAAGCAAAAGATTTCAAAAGCAATTGGTTTGATCAAACGACATCGTAGTTAATGACCGTTGGGATGAAACTGAAATAGACCATTCGTTGAAGCTAAAACCCTGAACCCCTAACCCTCTGTGCTACTATCATTACTCGTGACCTTCTGCAGGCTTCAAAATTGCCGGGAAAACTGACGGTTCGCTGAAACGCTATTCTCTCTGCATTTAGTTATCTATACCGAAGCATCTCGTCCTCTATAGCTCCAAATTTTCCGGAAAATTTTTCCCGAGAAACAAACAAGGACGGCCTCTTTCTTCTGAATTTCCCTATTACCCCCCTTTCCATGCTTAGAAAATGGAGAAAGCTCTTCCATTTTCCTTTAAAATCTCAAATTATTGCCTTTCATTGTTCTCTCGTAGTCTCTAAACCCTCAGTCTCTGCCGCGGCCAGTCTTTCCGAAGAACCATCTTCCACTTCCGTCGTTCAAGACTCCGGAGACCCTGTTCACCTGATTCTATCTGGTCTTCGGTGCTTGGGTTATAGGAAATTTATCAGTGGGTATAATTTTAAAAACCTGATTTCCACCCTGAATAGTTCTCAGGTTGATCAAATAATGGAATTTTTGGGTGTTGATGATGCGGATTCTGCTCTGGACTTCTTTCATTTTTTGAGAAATAAATTTAGATTCCGACACTCGAGGATTTCGAGGCTTGTTATCTTACATGTGTTGTTCCAGAAAGACGAGCTTAAAGAAGTTGCTATTGGTTTTGGACCAAATGCTGCTAGAAGAAGGTTTGTTTCTCAAATTTATATTTAGGGATTCTTTTTCCCTTTTTAGTGAATAAAGTTCTCGATTGAGTTAATATTGTGGTCGTATAGTATAAAATATGAAGTTTGCTTGAGCATTTCTGAATGTGTATTTGCTGTCAATAAGAACGATAATGAACAATTGGATTCAGGGTAAAATGAATTGATCGTACCAAAACTTTTGCATATGTATCAAATATTAAATTGGTACCAAAACTTTGAGGTTAGTTTCAGATCATTGTACAAAACACTTTTTCAGTTGATTCATGCTGATGTGGATGCCAGATTTGCTGATATAGCCGCTGGATTTATTGACATGGATGTTGGAAAAGTTTTGGGTACCATGATATGAAACTCAAGTTCAAAGTTTTGGTACCAATTTGATACAAAACAAAGTCTTGGTACCAATTTGATACACATACAAAAGTTTGGTACCAAAAAAACATTTTATTCGTTTGATTCATTTGCTTTTGTTTTCTTGTAAAATTTTTGAATGTTTCTCACTTTGTTGTTTATAGATTTGGAGTGATTTCTGATAGGCTCTGGTTCAGCTTCTTTGCAGTGTTCTTATTGAATTTCAATGTACAACGTTATAGTCTAAAAATAATTCCAACATTATTGAGTTAAATTTAGTTGATTATCTGGCTGGTGGTAGTTCAAACATGGTTACAACTGTTTGGACATTTTTGATTGAAATGTAATCAGGAAAAACAGGAAGAAATACTAACTTGTACAATATTATGAACCACCAAAATACCAGCACACAATTTCACAATCAAACTAGGCCGTAGATTCGAATTTTATAATTAGCTGTAAATAAAACCAATTCAAACACCATATGGCTATAAATATATCCCAATTTCTCTTGGTTTCTCAGATTTGCCATTTCTATTTTACTCATACTTTTTTCAAATGGCAAAATCTCTGAAGATGTTTTGGTTTTTCTTCTCTTTATTATCTCTTCAATGTTCCAATATGAATGCGCAGCAGGTATCAGGCTTGTATGTATTTGGTGATTCCACTGTAGATGCTGGAAACAATAATAATCTTCAAACAAAGGCCAAAGCAAATTTTCTGCCTTATGGCATTGACTTTCATAATACACCAACGGGTCGTTTCACCAATGGCATGACATCTGCAGATTTGATTGGTAGGCAATTCTTTTTCTTCTCCACATAATTCCAGGATAATAATTTGCCGTCTTACCAGCTTGAAAATGTGGCAGTAGCAATTATTGAATTTCTTTTTGATTCTTGTTACAGCTAAAAATCTTGGTTTACCATTGCCACCTGCTTACATGAGTCTTGCGGAGGCAGATAGAAGTAAGATAACCACAGGGTTGAATTTTGCGTCTGCTTCATGTGGTATTCTGCCAAATACAGGATCTACCGAGGTAACAATCACAACGACAAAATGACATACAACAGTGGCATACAATTTTTCTCGTAATTTCAAGGACAGCCAATTATGAAGATTTTGAAGCTGAAATTTTTCTTTTTGTGATCTCAGGGAACCTGCTTGTCATTAGACAAACAAATAGACCTATTCGAAAGTAGCATAAAGAGTGCAAACCTTGGAGTGCATCTGGATAAGTCCATTGCTTTCATCTCAATCGGCTCCAATGACTACATCTTCAATTTCTTGGGGAAACCAAGTCTCAGCCCAGATGGCTTTGCCAAATCCCTGACAGATGAGCTCTTCAAACGCTTACAGGTTTAAATTTCTGCTTTTTCCTTGTAAAATTTTTGTAATTTCTGTTAATGAGGATGGCTATATTATATAGATTGCATTTGTTTAACAACTATGATAATCTATGTTGGCTTGCAGAGATTACATGGGTTAGGTGTCAGGAAGTTTTTGGTGAGTGGAATTGGACCCGTTGGATGCATCCCACAAATCAGAGAGACAATTAAACATACGGGTAACTGTGTGGCATTCTTCAACCAGGATGTTCAGCTCTATAATGCCCAGTTATCCTCCAGGCTTCCAGGGTTGCAAGGACAATTGCCTTCCTCTTTCTTTACCTACTTGGATGATTACAAGATCTTCCAAGACATTTTAGATAACCCTGATAAATTCGGTAATAATTAATGAATCTGCTCATTCTCACTTTCTCCTTCTGGTGGGGTGGTTTACAATATATTATTTTGTTTTCTTTGATGGCAGGGATAACTAATTTTTCAAGTGGTTGCTGGGATCCGAATACCAAAGCTCCTGTATGCCAGACGAGGGACACGTATCTCTTCTTCGACAATGTGCATCCTACTGAGCATGCTAATAATATTCTGGCAAACCTTTGCTTCACTGACGCGTCCATGTGCAGTCCTATGACTATTAAGCAGCTTGCTTCAGCCTGATGATCAGCATTTGTTTCCTACAAATTCTATCTGTACTCATACGATATACATTTTTTATGTTAGGCTTTTCAACTGGTACAGCAACATTATGAAGAAGCCAACTCCGAGAACTGGCCATCCGAAGGCGTTTGAAAAACATGATAACCAAATTGAGAAACCGTGCATGATCAATTTCCTCTCCAACTGTGTTAGGCCTTCTTTTATTCTTTTAACAAGTGTTTGGAATGAAAGATTACCACATATTGGAATTATAATTCTTTACAATAAAGATTTGCCACATCAGATGCCAACTGTTCTACTTTTATGCATTGCCATATAAGATGCCACGTAATGAAGCATGCTCTGTCACAGAGCGACATGCTCTAATACCATGAACAAATCAAATTAATTAATTGGATTGTTTCTTGCATAAAATCAAGTATCTATATATATTATGTGAGTGAAGTACAAAATTTGCAGCTTCAGCAGCAGCATGTATCATCTAACAGTCACTTTAAAAGGAAAAAAAAAACTCACACACACAAAAAGGCGAATCAGAGACTATATATATATAAAGACTTTTTATTGAGTTAATTATTTTTAGGTGGGTGATGCCTAGGGGAATGATAATCAGCACTGAAAGCTACAAAACTAGATTCATTGTTCATCTCTTTATCATTATTGGAGTGATGAATATTGCTTCTCTTACTGAATGCTTCATTAACAACAACCTTCTGCTTCATCTTCCCTTTTTCAGCCATTATTTGTTTTGAAGAAGTACTCGCAAATTCTGAATTCTCTTTGAGTGCTCCAGTAATCCCTTCAGTTTCAACCCTCTTGATGATAACCTTGCTTCCAACCAATTTCCTTCCTATATGCACTAATTCTTCTTCTTCCTATATATATATATAACATGAAACACAACATCCAAATATTAATCAATCAGTACAAGCAAAAAATAATAAAAACTAATTGTAGAAGAACAAGTACCTCATGGGTGGAAACAGCATAATCCTCTAAAGCTGCACTCACATTTCAAGATTTTAGTCAGTAACAGATATGCATGTAATAACCTTAAATGATAAGTGACAAGAAGAAATACCTTCATGGGTGTGGGCATTAATACTAAGCAAAACTTGTACTGACAGCAGTAAGCAAACCAACTTCACATTCACAGCAGCAGCGACCATCCTTCTGTTAGTAGTTCACCTTCAAATTCAAAAGGGAAATAAAAGACAGCACAAGTTCTTAGATTTATAGAGAAATGAAACACTACATGCATGGTAGTCAAACCTAAGAGTAGACTATATATGGTCCCAACATTCGCTTTCCCAGATTCGAGAATATTGATCAGTAAATTAACGAATATGCAGGAATAGTGGAGCCAACACATGTGCCGATGGGAGCGGCGAATGCGGAAATCTCAAAGCAAATTCTCGATCACGAAAGCATGATTGCCGTGTTTTTTGTGCATGCAAGTGAGAAACTCGTTTATAGTACAGATTGGCGAGTGTACCAACGATTTGGTGGCACTATCTAGCTAAACATATTCAATAACGTGGAATGGAAGGTACGTGTGTTTTGCGCCTGTCTGCCGCCATTCAATCAACGAGACATTGCCATGTTTATAGTTTATATTATGCCAGGTTTTCTATGTG
This sequence comes from Balakata baccata, assembly GCA_949630135.1. Classification (NCBI taxonomy): domain Eukaryota; kingdom Viridiplantae; phylum Streptophyta; class Magnoliopsida; order Malpighiales; family Euphorbiaceae; genus Balakata; species Balakata baccata. The sequence continues at coordinate 25,465 of CATIWF010086584.1, forward strand.
CTTTTCAGTGATTTAGAAATAGAAAACAGCAGTAGAAATTCTAATATAAACTCAGTCTATCATGCCGACAAATTCCATAACAAAATAATATATTTGCATGTTCTACTCGCATCAATCAATAAAAATAAAATAGTTAAATGCATGTCTCCATATAATTAAACTAATCTTCCATGTAATTAAACTAATCTTTAGATGACATAGTAGAATGAGGCTACGGTTGTAATTCTATAGCCAGAAGCATGTTCTGCCCACAAACATGCATATATATATATATATATATATATGAATAGTTATGGGAGTAACAAGTGAGGAGAGTTACCAGTAGTAGAGGATGTTGTTTAATTGGCTTCTCTCAACGATGGCGATTCAAGGGGCTAATGATCTCTCTCTATATATAGGAATATGTTAATTAAAAGCCACTAGTTACCATAATTATTAATTAATTCGATAAGACTTTTTTGAAATTTCGGAATTTACAACTCAATCTTTAACATAGTAAAACTCGCTTCTCTATTACCATCAATTAGTATTTTAATTTTTCAAGGCTAGTCTAACTTAGATTTTTATCTGTATTTATATATGTATATTACGAGTTTGAATCAAAGAAAATATTTTTCAAAAAACCTAAATTTTAGGTTGTCATTTATGAATTTAATTTATGTACCTGAATATTAGTAGTATTTCTTTTTTGAATAAACATATTAGTAGTTCTCAACGAATTTTCATTGTTAGCACATATATCAATAAAAAAAAACAGAAGTAATCCATACAAATTGGTACTACTAAATCCACTCATGAATTTTTAGATTTATAAAATAAATTCAAGGATTACAGTTTAGTTCACAATATAAACTGAATTTATTAGAAAAAATTTTGGATTTAAACCCTAAATATGATTAAATTCCGAACCGTATTAGTTTTACACTATCAAAAATATATAATAATACATATGATTCACACAAAAAGAAAAAGGAAAAAAAAATAGGAGCGGGATTATTCGTACAAAAGGTACAAATTGACACTATATAGATAGTAAAAGAAGATTTGTTTGTTTCTTAGTAAAAATTTTATTTAATTATTTTTTTTTCTAATTAACAAGATAAAATTAATTGATCAATTAATTTTGTGTTGGGAAAGGAAAAGA
>CATIWF010086652.1:0-16310 GCA_949630135.1 Balakata baccata
CCACTATCCACCATGCAAGATATTTCAATCCTGGTTTTCTACGTATCAACTGTAAGGGCCACCGCCTCATTGCCAATTCTCTGACATCAACAATGCTGCTGCAGTTGAATTCATAATCGCTACTTAGCTTTGATACATCTCTAGCAACCTCAACTCCCACAAAAATATTACTGCTCTCTCGTGAAGTCCTTCAAAGTTTAGGGAATGCAGGCCATGTGGAAGAGCTGGATTACAAGGCACTCTGTGCCCACACAAAGTTGCATGATTGCTACTTGTAGGTACAAAATACCTCGAGAGGGAAGATTATTGATATTTTAAAGAATTTATGGTTTTTATAAAATGTTGTAACAGGGAAAAATTTTGTACTGAAAAGAGCGAAACAGTCTTTTCAAAATTAATTATATTTTTATAATTTTAAAAGAGTGATAGCTGGAATATATTCATGTCTCCTTCTGACAAGTCCCAACGTGCTCCTTAAACTCTTTAGGGGGAGTGACTAGTCATCAATTGGACTAGTTGCTCGAATCGGATGCTTAACGGACCCGTTCGCCTTGTGGATTGCCCCCGGTCCACACGAACGTTATATAATAGCTTGACCATATTTGTAATGCAAAATTGCATATAATGAAATACTAGCCCGATTTCTACTCATTTATGTGTCTTTCTTTGTGTGGTTGTACTTTTGTGATGTCATGTCATGTTTTATGTGATCGCTTGTTATATTAATGTGTTATCTTGATTATGCTATCATATCATGCTTGCAAATGCTATCGATTATTCGGTCGTTGGCCCGAATCTAACTCATGTCCCATCTTATATGCAGAATTAGCGTAGTAACATTTGACTGGCTTACTTGAACGCGATCCAAGTAAGCGCCACACGGTCCCAAGTGCATGGGCCAGTGATATTTGATATGTTTTTTAGAGTATGCTAATCCTGGACAGAAAATACTCACAAAGATAATTTAAAATTTTTTTTCGCAAAACCAAACTTTATGACCAGAAATGTTAATCAACCTTTAAAATAAGTTTCTGACAAATAAATCATTTCTTTTATTTGTTACAAAAATTTCAAACAAATTCAGACACAAATGGATTTTTGGAAAAAAAAATACTTTTAAACACATTTTTACACAAAAATCATATTTGAAATATTTTAGCAAATCCAAATACCATACTTGAAAATAAAAAAAGGAAAAATAGTTTGACACACTTCAATTTATAATAGTTCGGTATTATTGCCTACATTTACTCCTCAAGACACAATTTTGAGAGTTTTCTTTCTACTGAATATTCTTTTCAAAGGCAAGAATCAAGCCAATTACAGCCATAGACTTTTATAGTTTATGCTCTTAAAACCAAACCCAAGTTTTTACAAAGTAAAACTTGAAAACACTTGGATAACTTTTAATTTAGGTGTTAAACAACCCAACAACAAGTTTTCAAGCAAAACTTGCAAACTATGACATAAATAATTCATCCTCAAACTCAGAGCAAGAATTTTACAAAGAAAACTAGAGCTAATATGAAAGATATCTAAGAATAAAACTCAATTAGAAGAAAAATAACTTAAGAGTATAAAACTCTTTTCTTTTATAAAATCTTTGATTTTTCAATAACTAAAATATTATTTCAACATGTATTTATTGTTTTAAAGTGAAAAACCAATTAGTAGACTTAAAATTTCGTTTTATAGAAAATTTGTTCGTTATTTTGTCATTTTGTAAAAAAGCTATTAGATTTGACATGTCTACTAAAGGCATCCACATCTCCTTATAAGACCAATTGCATAATTCGATATAGCAATTGTAAGACCAATTGTATGGATGAAAAACTCAATTGCAAATTTATAAGCTCTCGACATTTGAAATAAGAGAAAGAAAATTTCAATTTGATTAAAAAATTTTTATAGGTCCCATTTCTATTATTTTAATATAAATTAAATAAAATTAATAAAAAATATTTTTAATAATATATATAATTAATTAATAATTAATATTATTTATTGATTTGTGTAATTAAAATTAATTAATATATAATTAATGGTTGATATAATTTATTATATAATCATACTTAATAAAATAAATATATTTATTAGTATAATTATTATAAAATTTAAGTTTATTAATATAAAAATTAAAAATATAATTAATTTGATGAATTTAATTTCATAATATAAAGTATAAAATTAAATTAATATAATTAATTATATTTAACAATATAAATAAAATTATTAAAATATTAATATAAAACTAAAGTTAATTAATTAGAAAAATTATTAATATAATTAGTTTTATTAACTTAATTTCATATTATAATAATATAATTAGGTTTTTTATTTGATAATAAAAAATTAATATTTTTAATTAGTAATAATGATTATAATATATTAAAATATTAATAGAGTCTATATGAAATTCATAATAATTGTAGGGATAAAATGTATTTAAAAGTATTGATAACCGGAAATCATTTATATCCCAATTGGAGGGATGAAAAGGCTCTAAGTACATTACTCCTCTATTTATGGGGTTTTATTTTGACTCTTAGAGTTCAAATAATAAGACTAAGCTAATCAATGGTCCGTAAATTAGGAAAGAGAATGAGTTAAAAGCTAAGTAGGGGTGGTGGGGAAATAGACTTCTAATATTTTTTTTTTATGAGAGATACATTTTTAAAAAAGATATAACTTTACATGCTATTATATATATTATAAAAAGTTAAGAGGAGACAATTGTCCATTCTTAAGAGTATCTTCAACAATACTCTTTATCATATTTTTTATTAGATTATAAAAAAATTCACTCTCTATTTTAGTTGTATTGAAAATTATGTACATTCTAATAATATTTTTTATTTCACTCTCTATTTTAATTTTTTATTAATAAAACTATCTAGAAAAAAATAGAGAGTAAGAGACAAAAAAAAAAGGTTAGAAAGAGAAAATAATAAAAAAGAAAAAATAATAATAAAATATTACTTAGGAACTTCTATTGGCTCTTAAATCTAAAAAGTGAGAATATAAATTTTAGAAAGTAAAATAAATAAGAAGAAAGATAGAGAGACTGTTAGAAGATATGAAACTCTTTAAATTTAGATAAGAAGAAAAATAGACAAAGAAAAATAGATAGTATGTTGGGATATTCTAAGTCAATTTCTTATCTTTTAACTAGATTTCGAATTGAACCTGAACATGTAAAATCTTAAAACTTGAGAATGAATATTTTACCCCCGAAGATGTCCTGTATGAATTCAGACTAATATGTATGATTAATTAAGGTAAAAAAATTTATAGGAGCTAATCATTCTTAGGAGTACTTTTAATTAGATTAATCCTAATCAGGTATCTCTTTTTAAAATTGTTAATAATCAAAACACTTTTCATTGGGCTAATTTAATAATTATATACAAAATTAAAATGGATTGATTCATGTACACATGCCCATGTAACTCTTGTTTATCACAAGTTTAAATGTAAGGAAGATGAACTTGAAGATTTAAGCGGAATTGCTTTGTTCATGAACTTTTTAATTTTTCCAGTTTTTACAAAATTATTAATGGAATTAATTTTTTGAAATTTTTTGCAGCAACTACATCTTAATCTCTCTCTTTTTTTTGTAACACTGTATTTCTCTTTTTTCTCTTTTTTTTTTTTTTTCTAATAAGCAATAATAATTTTATTTCTCTTATATATAAGTTGATGCAGATGACTTTTTACCAATTAGTCTTCAAAAATTTATAGGTTTTGATTAATTTAGCATGAGCTAATTGTTGATCCATAGGATATAACATTTTCAGCGCATATTTTCTTCGTATATAAGATTTGAATTCGATATCTTGCTGAAATTAATAGATGAGTTAATCCATCGTGGGGCCTCATATATATTTTAACACTAAATAAAAAAAATCCATGAAAATTACTTTATTCTTGATCTATCAACAATAACATGATTTAATTTGTTTGAGTTTTTAATTTGGTACCAAAATTAATTAGTTCAATTAATTCTGATTGTATAGAGTTCTAATATAGTTATATATACAAGACTCGAATTCAAAATTTTCAATTAAATTGGAAAACACAGCCTCTTAAATTAATATGATTTAATCTTTAACGTATTTGTGGGAAACTTGAATTTCCCCCTATTACTCAAACATTTTTTACAGTTAAGAGATTTTTCTTACGTGCATCGGCTATAATTCTGACCAATATATTTAAGCTTTACACACGCAGCCTGGAGAAAAATAAATTAAAATTCCACCAAATTCATAGATAGAGAGGCCTTCAGTTTGAGAAAATTGAAAGGAAATCTTTAGGCTATACTTAAATATTTGATAAGATTAATTACATTTTATGGTAAAATTTATAAGAAGAAGGTTTGATTGAATTTTATCTTTTAATATATTTTTTTAAATTATGTACAGTAAACTGGGTTCACGCCAGCCAGTCTCATTAAGGAGATAAAACTATAAAATTTAAATTCTATAAAAGCCAAAACACCAATAATTAAAAGAAAAAAATACCTAAGAACTAATCCTAAAAATAAAAACATTGTCTAATTTAATAATGGAATTTGACTAAAACATTTAGGAAAAAATATATATAATTTTTTAAGGGTACATATTATATCATAAATAATTACCTAAAGAATTTTATTTGAAGGAATACCCTTTCATACCATACCCAATAACTCCAAACATTTCACTCAAATATTAAAAAAAAGAAAAAAGTCAACTTGCTTATTGTAGAATTAATAGTGGCCAGCTGCCAAATAAATTAATTCATTAAAGAAAAATGAAGTCATGTACATGTGCGGTCATAAATTAACAATAAGAAAATTAATATTTGCTTAAATAAAACTAGTCTCATAATAATTTTTCTATATAGGAGGTATTTGATGAAATTATCGGTGAAGGTCAAAAAGAAATATTATTAAATTTTTTTTTATTTTAATTAACTGATTTTTCAATTTTTATAATTAAAGTGATTTTCTTAGATATATTTTTTGAAAAAAATATCAATTTATCTATTTCTCTCTAAAAGTATTTTTCTAAATTTAAAAAAGTTAAAAACAAATTTTTTTTCTATTTTTTTTTTCAATTGTATTACCAAATTATTCTTAAACCAAAATAAAAGAGCAAAAAAATTTAACTTGGTTAATGTAGGAATGATGTCATCATACGAATATGGCAACAACAGAAAATCAGAAAGTTAGTTATGAAGTTATGAGATATATATATATATATATATATATATATATATAACAGTAGCAGGGTTTAATTTTATTTTGGGAGCAAAATAAATGTAGAAAAAAATATTTATTATATTTTTTAATTATGTATATAAATTTCAATATTTTGTGGCATACTTCATGAAATTCCGTCCTTGTGTAACGGATTCACATGCAAACAATAAAAAAAAAAAAGAAAAATTAATAAATTGGAAACACTTGGCTGGATCCACGCGTTTTTCTCATGAAACCAATCACAATCCAGTTGTCACTTTATTATAGCGTGGCCCGATAAATTTTTTATAATTCAATCCAGTCGTATTATTTGTACACTAATTTAATTATATAATAATATTTATTTATTTTATTTATTTTTATTAGTAATTTATAAATAATGTAGTAAATCTAAGCAATAATTTTTTTTTTTTGCCTTAATTTGCATGCAAGATGCGTAATATTACATTGCTTACATGTGCCCCATTTCTCTTTATTTATTGGAATTCTTCTAAAAAATGTTATTTTATTGGAATTTTTTTATTTTATGATTTTAAGTTGAAGTTATTTATTTTTAATTAATAATTAATTAAGATTATTTTCGGTGTCTATTTTCAAATATTTTTACGAATATATATGTCCCTAATTCTGTTCCACAACGTAAGTTGATATTTCAAACTAATTAGTTCATTTTTTCTTCAAAAATCATTTGATTTATTATATATATAAATTATTACTTCTTAATTTATATAAACATATATGCTCCTAATTAATGCAGGGATATATTAAAAAAAATATAATTTAAACTAAATATTTTTAATTTATGTAAAAATATAATTAAGAATGCTCTAATATACTTTTTATTATATTAAATGTGCTCTTTAAAATAAAAATGTATTACTAGATATGCTTAGGAGATCTATTAGGTTGTGAGCTATATACAATAGTCATCTCATTGGAGTTACAATAATGATGTTAAACTCCTAGTAGATAATAATAAGAAAATTTAAATTCGAGACTTTTTCAATTCTTATAACTAAGAATACTAATTAAGTCACCTCTTAATTAAGAGATTTAATTTTGTTTCGATCAAATTGTAAGTGTTTTTATTCCCTTTTCTTGAATGAAGTTGCTCTTTTTTTTGAAAAACAATTGAATCCATTTGACTTATCATGTGTTTACAGAATATAAGGAGGTCTTAATCCTTTAAAAAACATTTTTGCTAATTGCAGTAATCGTGCTTAATTTTAAATAAAAATTTTGATGAGTATAATTATGAGGCGCACTATTGCCCATATTTCTTCATCCATTAAATCGACCTTTTCTTTCTTTCTTTCTTTCTTTCTTATGATGACGGATTCTTCTTCTCTGCCAAATTATCTTGCGAATAACAATGGCGAGAAAAAGAAAAGCGAAGAAGATCATCATCAGAATGAGAAGAAGGAAGAAGAGAGAAGCCATTTCGATAGCAAATACGTAAAGATAATGTCAAAGTTTCCAAGAGGAAAAGATTGGAGTGAAGAAACACAACTGTATCATTATCAAGACTTTTGGTACATGGAATTTTTCTTGCAAGGGCTACTTTCAGCTCAAGATCACTTCAACCCTCGTTCTACCGATATAATCCTAGCCAGCTTCATGAAAACCGGCACCACTTGGCTCAAAGCTCTAGCTCTCGCCATTGTTACTCGTTCATCAACTTCAGATGATTCAACAAGCCCTCTTCTGAAGAAGAATCCCCACGACTGTATGCCATTCATGGAGGTCGATCATCATCAGTCACAAAGAACCGAAATCCCACTAGTAGGTACACACAGTCCGTACACTAGCTTGCCGGAATCCGCCATAAATAGCGGCTGTAAAATTGTTTACATATGGAGAGACCCGAAGGATGTGTTCGTTTCACTTTGGTTCTTTTTTACCAAACTATTTACGTTAATGGGTCTGAAACCTCGTCCAATAGAAGAAACCTTCGAGCTGTTCTGTAATGGGCATGTAAATTATGGGCCATATTGGGATCATGTACTGGGGTACTGGAGGGCAAATTTAGAAAACCCAGATAGGGTTTTGTTCTTGAGGTATGAAGAAATGAAGAAAGATACAAGCTTTTATGCGAAAGAATTAGCAGAATTCATGGGTTATGGATTCAGTTTAGAGGAAGAAGAAAGTGGGGTTGTGGAGAAGATAGTAGAAATGTGTAGCTTTGAGAAATTGAGCAATCTTGAAGTGAATAAAAATGGGAAGCATAGGGAGAATACAGAAATGGCGATTGAGAATAAGATTTTCTTTAGAAAGGGTGAGGTTGGAGATTGGCAGAATCATTTGACACCTGAAATGGGGGCTCGTCTTGACCAGATTATGAACCACAAGTTAATGGGTTCAGGGTTGACTATTTCATAACTCTCTATCCCACTTAGATTTATCTGCTACAAATATATATTTATTATTTATTTGTATTGTTTCTTTTCATATTTTCTTTACTTGTTGGTTCTTTTTTTTTTTTTTTTATGAAATTCTGTTTTATGTATTTTTATATTTTGCAATCCAAAAAGAAATTAATTAATTAATAAATTGTGATATGTTAGGGAGTATTTGCTTCCGTTGTTGGAGATATCTAATAGTTTTTTAAATTTATAACAGCTGAATAGAAGTATTTAGTAATACTTTCTAATCTGAAGCCGATAGCTGGTTTTAATTCAAATCAGCTGTTATTTGAAAAATCTTCATTTGAGTTTTTTTTATTAGATATTACTTAATTCAATTTTATTTTTAAATTGAACTATATTATCTTTATATATTTTATTAATTACAAAATATTTATTTCCTCCAAATTGAATTTTTCAATCAATAAATTTTTTATAATTACAAATATAAAAATATTAAAAATAATATTTAAACTAGCAATATTATTTATTTTTAAATAAAAAATATATAATATATTTCCAATTGCTATATTTGTTATTTAATATATTAAGTATAAATAATATTAAATTTATTTCTAAATTATACATATATATTTTAAATTTTTATTTATAATTAATTAAGTTTTATTATTTTTTGCTATCTTAATTATAGTATATAATTAGATAAAATAATTAGTTTATTTATTTATATTTCATATAAAAATATATATACTTTGAATAATATAAATTATATCTTTATTGATAATTTTACAATTTAACAACTGCAGTTCAATTAGTTTTATCAAATAATAATATCAATCGGCTATTAGCCACCAGTTACCAATTACATTCGACATTTAAATCAAATGGGATCTTAATCATTATATTATTTGTTTCCTGTATAACCAACTCCAACAATAATGCTCCTCCCATTTGTACAACATTTTTGCATTACACAAATATAGGGCTTTTTACTTAAATGAGTTAATATATATATATATATATATATACACCTTCTTTTTATGTTAGAATGAAAAAATATTTTTCTATATGTACTGTTTTTTGACAGTAGGATAAGAGTCAATGCCAGATAATCGCAAGTCAGAATGGCGATGTAGGGTGAGCGGTCTATACACAGTAAAAACGCCAGTATAACTGACGACCTCACCTACCACCCTTCCCCCAATTTGGCCTTCTGCCTTCTGTGATGAAGTTATCACGAGGGACTTTCCTTTGGCTAGCAGCAAGGGAATGGGGTTAGCCGGTTAGGAGACTTTAAGTGGGGGTAGAAGTTTGTACGGTTTTTATTTTTTATCTATATATTTTTAAAATTCTGTTAACAACTACCCAATATTTTAATTTTAATTTTAAATCATGAAGCATACAACTTCTCCAAAACGTAAAAAGATTTAATTTTAATGTGATTTGAAAATCACAACTTCTCCCTAATTAATTATGTAATTATTTTAATTTTTACTAAATAATAATTATTTTAATTAATTAATTATTTTCTAATTAAATAATTACCTATCCAGCTTTTTAGTTTGTGGAAAAAAATAAATTATTTGTAGGTATTCATTTTTTTCCGTTAGATCCTCAAATTTTGTGAGTTTATTTTTTTCATACATGAAGACATAATTGCTTAGGAAAATTTTAGAATTTTTTCGTAAAGAACAAATGTTTTAATTAATTAATGTTATTAATAATTAATTATTTTTTAATTAAATAATTTTTATAATTTTCTAACAATTATTATTATATAATATTATAATTAAATAATTTTTTTTATTTTCTAGTTAAATAATTAGTGTCGTCTATACAAATTATTTACCTGTTTTTTAAAGTATTCCTTAAACAAAAAATTTTTAATTAATTAATGTAATTAATAATTAATTATTCATTATTAAAATTTAGTGGTTAATTTAAATTAATAAAATAATGACATCATTTTTATTAAAATAATATTTATAAAGAATTTTTTCCAACAGAAATTTTCTATAATTTTAAATTCAAAAATATATAGCAATGAAATTAATATAAAATTTAATTTATATAAGAAAAAAGTTAATAGCACAAAAATATAATATTAGTACAAACCAAAAATTTTTTGTAACACCCTCTTCATATAGCTGTGATTTAATCCCAACTCGTAAATGGTTTATGTTACCAAATCGATGTATGATCATGTGATAATTCAAAAACCTATTTAAAATAAAGTGGTGAATCATGACCATGACTAAATTTAAATCAAACCATATGATAAGCCAAAATTTTTATTAACACTTGTATATATATATGAGAAAGATGGATTTTACAAAAAAAATTTTGTTTACAAAAGAGCTTAGCCCTAAAAAAAGGGGTATATATATATTGCTAATAGCTTTCTCAATATTGTATCGTAGATTTGATATCTTTGCAAACATGGAATCATCCTCCCTGCCTTTCCTCAAAAATTATGATTCCAAGAACACCCTTATCAACAAATACAAAGAAATCATCTCAAGCCTTCCTAGAGAGAAAAGCTGGTGTACCTTCCACAATTTTCATATGTCAAGGTATGATGCATGTTGTGGTCATTGGGGTCCAATGACTCCATAAATTTTTCAAGATTTATACTAATAGGTACAATATATTATAGGTAGACCCTATTAAAAAAATAAATTGGACCCCAACAAAATATAATAAATAAACTTTTTTCTAATTTATTTATAAAAACTAATGATAAAAAATAGTTTTAAAAAATTGTAATTTTTAGTTAACAAATGGCAGCTCAAGAACATTTTCAGGCTAAATCCAATGATATATTGGTTACTAGTTATCTGAAAACTGGCACGACCTGGCTTAAGGCTGTTACTTTTGCTATTGTAACAAGATCTGCCTACGATGATTCTACTAGTCCTCTGCTGATGAAGCTGCCACATGAATGCATGCCACTCTTGGAGATTGATCTTGCAAGAGATTCAAGTAATCGTGATATTGAAGTTCCACTTGTGGGCACGCACATTCCTTATAATTTTTTACCAAAATCTGTTGCTGATTCTGGCTGTAAAATCGTTTATAAATGGAGAGATCCAAAGGATGTTTTTGTTTCTCTGTGGCACTTTGTGACAAGTTTCAGAAACCAAGCAGTGCTGTTGAACCTCTTTCTCTGGAAGAAGCGTTCGAGCTGTTCTGCCAAGGAATTTGTGACTACAGATCCTATTGGGACCATGTTTTAGGATATTGGCAAGCAAATCTAGACTCTCCAGAGAAGGTACTGTTCTTGAAATACGAAGAGATAAAGAAAGAGACAAGCTTTAATGTGAAGAAATTAGCAGAATTCATGGGTTATCCTTTCAGTTTAGAGGAAGAATAATGGGGTTGTACAGAAGATTGTAAGCATGTGTAGCTTTGAGAATCTGAGCAATCTTGAGGTCAATAAGATTGGAAAGTATTGGCAGAAAACTGGACTACTGTGAATAACAATCTATATTTCAGAAAAGCCAAGATTGGAGATTGGCAGAATGAGCTGACGGCTAAAATGGGAGCTTGCTTGGATTCCATAATAGAGCAGAAATTAAGATGTTCAGGCTTAACCTTAATATCCTTCCTCATCTAGATGCCCAGGTCATTTCCAGGGCGCTCAAATTTTATTTGATGGGTGATGTGAGTTAAAATTTAAATCAATTTTAATTTGAACGATAGATGAATTTTGGATCCACATAATTTATCTATTATTAAAATTAACTTTATTCTCAATTTACGCAACTCATCAAATCAGATTTAAATATCACAGTAATTTTCAATAAGCTAGCTCTGATAGCTGCAAGCACACATAAACTTGTGTTTCACATCTTGTAAAATACGATCCGTCTTTTTTTTAAAAAAAATTTTTTGGAGATGTATTGTCATCTTTTAATGATGGGATTGTGATTTCTTGTGGAGTTTCGTCATTCTGCAGTGTTTTTATATGTTCAAATTGTTATAATTTAGTGTTTGCTTAAATTTAAATATTAGCTTAATGCTCAATATTTTTAGAGAAATTCTTCGCATAAGTTTACATATAAAGCATAAATATTATATATATATAAAGCCATTTGACAATTCATGGTGACACTAATCTTCAGCTTATTCAGCAGAGAGAACATTAGCACATAAACAATTTAGCTGGTAATTTTGGGGCCATATTATATATATAGTTTCCACTCTGAAAGCAATATTCTACATAGAATGTATATAAAGCGTTCAACAAATTTCATCACACATTTTTGAGCAAGTTCATTCCATGTTTTGATATTTAGAATCAAGCTATTGAAGTCACATATACCATTCAACATTGAGGAGAAGGCCATATACCAATTTCTGAATATCCATCTTCAGTAGCACAAGCGCGAAACATGCCAGTTGTATTAAATGACATGGTGACTTCTCCTGTGGCAGATACAGCAACCAACCCTACATTGCCTCTTGGAACACACTTCTCCACAACATATTCTGCTGCTTCCTTGAGAGAAAGACCTTTGTACTCCATGAGAGCAGCTACATCCCTAGCAACCGTACCACGTATTATTGCTTCTCCTTTGCCTGTAGCAGAAACTGCACAAAGATTGTTGGCATAAGTCCCTGCACCTATTACAGGAGTGTCCCCAATCCGACCCACCATTTTGTTCACTAATCCACCAGTTGAAGTTGCAGCAGCTAAGTTTCCGTTCCCATCAACAGCCACACATCCAACAGTTCCAATTTGGCTCTCTCTATCAGCAATTGGACTTTTGGCTTTCTCTTCTCCTTTTAAGGGTTGAGTATAGTCAATCTGTGGATGACAGCAGAAATTATAAATTTAAAGGGGCAGAAAAATCGCAAACATAGAGTATGGGCACATCCAGATATCAGACACTAGGAAATCCTTAGCAAAGAAGCATACCTGGACTCTATTAGCTTCTTTTGCTTGCTTTAGCCTCTCAATATTTTCTGGAGTGACAAAGTGACTTGAGTCCACAGTCTCAACGCCCTGATAAATAAGAGACATAGATAAATGTAAAAATCCCATTTGAGACAACTACAACAATGTGTAGTAACAATGAGTCAGTGAACTGCGTAAAATGACTTCAATTAGACAAAGGTTCTTTATTAATTGCTTAAACTCAAGCTCAAAGAAGTCGGCATTGTGTAATTGAAGCATGATAAGAAAATGATAGTAGACATACTACTAGAACATGTTTTTCTCCAAATGTTGCCATACAGAATAAAATATGGACATCAGTTTGGCAGCATTGAGCTTACAAAGCTAAATCAGGACCTCGAATGAAAATTAGATCTAAAATTTTTAAAATTATACTGATCATCACAAACTTTAAACGTTCTTTTGAATGTTATAATTGATATAACTAAAAAAGTTCAACTCATCTAGCATTTTGATGACTTCATGGTAGGAGTGTAATCAAGTCGAATTGAGTTGATACAGTGTCGAGCTTGAGCTCTGCTAGATTAAATAATTCGAAGCTCGAACTAGGATCAAGCTTCTTTTCAATTGTTCGAAACTTGATTCGAAAAATATTCAAGCTATCCGAACTTGACTTGATAAAACTCGAATCAACTGAAAAATTTAATAAATTGTGTACTCGACTCAATGCAAAACTGATTCGAGTTAACTCGACTCGATTAAACTCGACTATATTAAAATATTGAGGGTATAAAAGTAATTTAATAATAATAAAAAAAAGATACTGGATTAAACTCGCGAGCTTTATGAGTCGAGTGTTAAGATACTCGAACTCGACTCGACAAACCACTCAAGCTCGGCTCGATTAACTCCGAGTCGAATTCGAGTATTTTACGAGTCAAGCTCAAATAACTCGCAAGTAACTTGACTCGTTTACACCCCTACTTCATGGTAACTCCGAGCTAGTAGGGGATTTTGAAAAAGAAAACACTAATAAAAATATATTGCATAAGCAGAGTAAGAGTGTGACACACTTGTTCTCTTGCAAAAGCCTCTGCTCCATCAAATGCAAGGTAAACATGAGGAGTCTTCTCCATGACCAATCTTGCCAATGAAACGGCATTGACAACAGTTGTCAGCCCAGAAACAGCTCCGCAATTTTTTGTATTTCCATCCATAATACAAGCTTCCATCTCCACCGTGCCTGCACTAGTTAAAACAGCTCCCTTACCAGCATTGAAGTTTGGGTTGTTTTCTAGCTCACGTACCTAATACACAGAAGATTAGTTAAAATATATTGGACAATGACTTATCAAATGATCCAAGTAGAAAACATCCCTTTATCTGACAAAATCTGCAACTTAAACTAAAAAAATCTGTAGTATACGGGTTAACTCAAGGCCTGTAGAGACTAGAGAGACAATTGTGTTCTCTATTAAGCAAATTGGCTAGTTCAGAATGCTGATGGATGACATTGCCATGGAAGAAAACGGAAAAAACAATTAAAAGAGAAATTTCATCTTTGCGTGATCAAGAAATCCCATTCAGGACTATCATCATTCATCACTGATGAATCATAATATTACCAATTGAAAGTGAACACCTTTGAAAACCAACAACTATAAGCTTCTAAGAAAGTGAAAAGGCAACATTTTACGAAGGTAAAAAGATCTATTATTCACTTTAAGTAGTGTACTTGTAGGGAAAAATAGGTGTATCACATACCACAAGCTCGACAACATCAAGGGGGTGCCTTTTGGCTTCGAGAGCAGCGACACCAATCTGGAGGCAGTGGCGGAGACCGGCCTCACGAGGAAGGCGGCGTTCCGGTGGAAGAGAGAATGGGATATCGCCGGCGCCGCCGTGCAGAGCGATTGCCCACCCCATTTCCTAACTGGTTATTGGAGGGAAGACAGA
Organism: Balakata baccata; assembly: GCA_949630135.1. NCBI lineage: Eukaryota > Viridiplantae > Streptophyta > Magnoliopsida > Malpighiales > Euphorbiaceae > Balakata > Balakata baccata. The sequence continues at coordinate 14,462 of CATIWF010086652.1, forward strand.
ATTTCTCCCCTGCTTTTATAATGATTGGCAGCCTAGTGGCTACTTGCCCAATCAAACTGCTCTCCTTTTCTTTTCTTTTAATTATCATTTTTTATTTTTTTTATTGCAAATTCATAATGCTAAAGAAAAAAAGTTGTATTGATACATCACCACTTTAAAGGTGAACACGTGTTCTTTTTTATTTTTTTTTATTTTAATTGATTTTATAGTAATTTATAATACATTACTTATATATTTTTACTAATTTTTAATTATTTATTTAGTTTAAATTTTATTTTATTTTAAATTTTTTAATAATAAACGGGTTCAAATAATTAAACAGATAATACTAATCGGGCTTGTGATGGGTACGGATAAATGTATATATAATCTGATTTGGGTATGACATTTTTTTTTAATACCTTACTTGTTGTCATTCGTATTCTAGTTAAAACTTTAATCAATTTAATACCCATTATTGCAATATTAGTTAATTGTCCATTTTCATTACTCTCTCCTTTCAAAAATGATAGATTTAATTCTATTTACACACATGTTTAAAAAATTATAGTTAATTTAATAATTTTTACTTGATATTTTACACACAAAAAAATCCTTATTTATTATTATCTTAAAAATAATCATTTAATCTTTTTAAAAGCAAGACTCAAATTAATACTCATATAAATATCAATAAATTTCAAAAGTTATTTAAAGTAAGATTTGAAAGAAATAGACATTTAGGTATATTTAATGAGGGTATATATAAATAAGAATATATTTGTAATTAAACAAAATAACTATAATTCAAAAAATATAAGTAATATATAATTTTATATAGTTAAAAATGGAAAATAAGTTTATTTTTTCAGAATAAAGGGAGTATTTTATTTTTTTGAGTAGTTTTTATCTACTTTGTCATTTAAAAATTTAAAATTTTGTCATAATATATCTTTATCAGCTGAAAAATACTAAAAAATAATACATATATTTTACATGCTAATAATTTTTTTGATATACCACATCACCGTATGATAATCTAATTTCATCGTATTTTTGAAATATTAAGTAATAAAATAAATAAAAAATAACTTAGACCAAAAATTGGTCAAATGGTGAAAATAACCCTAGTAATAGTATATAAATTAAGTATTGTTTTCAAAAAAATAATATATAAATAAATAGCATTTTATATTATAAATCAAGTTATATTTTCCATGCCAGATCTAGAGTTTTTTTTTTTTCTTATTCTTTTCAAGATCTTGAATTGTTTAATTTGGAAAAGTGTCTCGGGAGTAGGATTTTGACACTCATAAATAAATAAAAAGGAAAAATCCCAATAGTAAACATCATCAAGTTGCAATCCAAATTTTTCCGGCGGGGAACAGTCTAACGACATGGATGCTAACAAACTTATACGAATGAAATATTATTATTATATTCCCAATAAAAATATATAAATTAAATATTGTATCATTTGGATTAGAGTAAGTAATAGAATGGTTTGACAGGTATTATCACCTGACACAAATGGAAAATATTTTAATTTAGAATTTTATCGCTAACATCCATCAATATTAATAGAAATTTATTACCTCTAGTTCCAATAAGATTTCTTTCTTGAACAAAAATCCATTTTTTGATTTATTTCATCTATTCAATGATCGGAACGGGGAGATACACGTTACACCACGATTTTGAATCAAAAGAGAGATTTCAAGAAATGGCAAATCTATTCACTCTATCAATAACCGAGCCGGATCTGGTGTATCATAAGGGATTTACCTTTTTTATTGATTCCTACGGATTGGATCAAAAACAATTCTTGAATGAGTTATTCAACTCAAGGGATGAATCGAAAAAGAAATCT